>JAAAKG020057858.1:0-18008 GCA_010014905.2 Druon quercuslanigerum | reverse complement strand
TAGGCTATATTTATTTGATATTAAATGGAAGAGATTAAAATTTGCTATTTTCTAAAAGGGGGAAATAGAAAGTGGATGGACCAGTGATTATTATGGAGAATATTGAATATTCAGATTCTTAAATATAAAATTATCAATGACTTTGAAAAACTAATTTTTTTATCGGAAATTTTGACGCTAAATGATCAATCTTAAAATTAGATATAAAAAAACAATTTCTAAATTCGATTATAATATTTGACGAATAGAAGTAATTTTTAATTAATTTCGAAAATAAGTTTCAAATTGATAGATTTTTTGAATTAAGAATTTTTTTGATAATTTTGCAAATGCAATTCCAAGAAAATTATTTCTGACATTAAACTTGAAACCAATTCATTAAATCGTTCTATACAATTTTTTGATAAGTTTTCAAACGATGATTATCTTTTTTTCGAGTAAGAATTACTTGTTTGTTAATTAATACAATTTATTTTATGCAAAACAATTTACAATTCATCATTATTTATCCAAATTTCCAATAAAAAATAAATTTTTTAAATTTGACATTCAAAATTTCATATTTAAGAATCCATTTAATGTTTAAAATTGAAATTAATTCTTAATTGAAAAAAAAATTTTAATCATGAAGTTGATAATTCATTTACTTTTTTATTACAACTGATTGAAAATGATGAAAGGCGTGAACAACCATTAGTAGTTTGTGAAGTCATGTTACATTTATTATAGAAATATTCCATTCAATTTTTAGCAAGAATAAATAAAAGAAAATAAAGTCTAATTCAAATTCAGGCCAAGTCTATTTTAATTGTGGAAGCAGGTAGTGAAAATATTATAACATAGTTACAGAAACTGGTTTTAGTCAACTATCAAAAATTAGTTCAATCTACTGAAAATTTTCGTGATATCTAACAACTAAGTCATTGACCTGTGAAGGATATAAATTACAAAGCATTGTGTGTTTACTCACCAGGGGCGGGTACAGAAAGATTAAGGGGGTATGTCCCGCTTGCCCCTTACCCTGGATCACCTTCTGGACTCAAAAATAATGGCTTTTTCGCGGGTGACCCTTCATAATTTTTTCTTTTAGCTAGCAAAGACTATTATTGTTTTTTAATATTCTAAAGACTACCAAAATTTTGCTGATCCTTAAAAAAATATTGTTCGAACTAACAAGTGTTCTCGTAGAGAAATCGCTTTATACTTATTTAGTGAATTCAAGATAATTAGATTGACTTTTTCACTAGGTAATTTAATGTATTATCAATTATTTAAATTTTCAAATATATACATTTGTTAACTTAGAAATGTGTCGAGCCTTGCAAATGATTTTTGAAAATAAAAGCTTAGCCTCGAGTAGCGCGGAGAAGAATGAATAGCGAGAGCAATTGCTCGCGCCTCTTAAAGTAAGGCAAAATAAGGAAGAATAAGGTGAAATAAGACACGAGTCTCTGCGCTAAGAGAAGAATAGCGCACGAGAAAGGCACACAAGTTAAAATACCTTAAGCAACTTATCAGAGTCTTGATTTAACTTACTATTACTATTTTAGGTACGGAAATCACTTGATGCCAACATTTTGTTTTCAACCGTCGACCAATCCGGCCCCTAAATGAAATAATTGGAAAGCAGTTTTTATTTCAGTTAGATTCGAAGCATTCAGGATATAACCGGTATTATTTGCCCTTAAGAAAAGCCTCGATACAGGATCTTTTGTAAGGATATCGATCTCATATATTTCCTCTAGAAGTGTTTTGATAAATGCGACGTAGCTAGTATACCTATGGAGTCATAAAAGAATAAAGTAAAAACCTTACTTAACGAATTTGAAAAAAGATCCTTACATCCTCATAACGAAAAGGGATTAGTTTTATGTGAAAACTAATTCTTACGGATTTTTTTAAACCTCCACGTGTGACGATCTAGATTCCAGGGACCTGAAGTAACAATAAAAAATTAATTCCACTCTCTGTAATAGGTCCGTACATCTACGCAGTTCCTTTATTTCAAAAATGTGAGTTCGTCTCTTGATGTAGCGAAGTAGGACGCAGATCTCGAGGGCTGCAGGGTGGGTCCCATTCCAGGATGACTTGCCTTTCCTGGTATAACATAAAGAAGTATCTATTGTAGGCAAAGCTTATTTCTTTTACGCAACATTTTACGCACGCTATGAGACCCAAAAAATTCCATTCTGCTAAAAATTGGTTAGTATTTTTTATAGAACGCGTAGTTTTTGTTTCTATCCTAAAAAATAACATTAAAATCAACAAATTCAATTTTTGAAAAAACGGCACAAGATACAAAAAAGTTAAATAAAAAATATATTCAAACAAAAAAGAGCTATACATTTTTCATCAATTATTTTTTTTATAGAACGCGCAGTTTTTGTTTTAATCGTTAAAAATAACATTGCAATAAAAAAATTAAAATTTTTGAAAAATTACGCGAGCTGCGAAAAAACGTACGAAGAAAAGTTGCTTGTCCAAAAAAATGCAAAAAAAATTTTCTCAGTCACTTTATGATAGGACGTGTAGTTTTTGTTTTAATCGTAATAAATAACTTGAAAATTAAATTTATGGAAAACGGTACAAGACGCAATAAAATGTTCAATAACAAAATTAGCTTTTACTTCATAAGATGAGCACTTTTTTGAATTATAAAACAAAACAATACAAATACATATATCTCAATATTAATGCATATCATGAATTGTATATATACATTTGATATAATAAAGTTGAAGATAATGTAAAAAGTTCGCATTTTTGACAAAATCCGGTGCATAGCACGAGATACATAATGAGAAAGGGTTCGTTAAAGCCGAAGGAGATTTAACAAAAGAAGATTCACAATCACCATATCTCAGCTATCGATGCTTTGACCCTTAACTTTAAAAGATCTGTACAAACATGTGGAGGAAGTATACAGACCGAAATAAATATACTATCGAGAATTGTAATGATTATTTCAATAATCTAAAAGCAGGCATATACAAGTAGATTGACTTTTTATGAAATATATATAATGTGGTCAAACTGAAAAGGTCCTATAATTATATATTTTTGGGGTCTTCTTATTCCTGGCGGCTTTCGCACATATTCAGTTACCTACTAAGGTAAAAATAAGTAAAGATTGAGGGAAAAAAAACAAATTTCATAAGTAACGAAAATTTTTTTGCATTCATTTTTACGCTTTATTTCGACTCTGTTATTCTTATAAATGGAATTTATATGTGGAGGGAGAAGTAAGGGAAGGAAGGACAAGTAGAAGTATTCGAGTAGAATCAAGGAAAGTAGATGATGGATAAATAAGCAAAGTGATGGTATTGGAAGTGTGGGATTTGAGGGGCTGGAAAGTAGGAGAAGTGAAGGTAAGTGAGGGATGTGAGAGATGGGGAAATAGAGAAAGGCGAATCAAGGAAAGCGAGCAGGTAGAAAATAATAGAAGTGAGGGATTTGAAGAATGTTAGGGATTGTGATTTCGAGGAAGGAGAAGTAAGAGAAGTAAAGGGAGTGAGAAAGTGCGGAGAAAGAAAGTAGATAAGGGATAAGTAAGGAAAGAGAAGAATGGAAAGTAAGGTTAATGGTAGCAACTTTCGTATTTACGAAAAAAAGTAAATGAATGAAGGATAAAATTTTAACTAGAGCAAGAGAAAATAATTTCCTACATGATTTTGGAATCCCCTCCAGTTTAGTTCTTGGATTGTCAGGGAAAACCCGATGGGAAATTATCCCTTTAGGTCAATAATTTTGGTCTAGACTAATAGATGTTTCAAAATACAGAAATACAATATAATTTTATACTCGATTTTATAACGCTGGTATTTATTTTATTTTAAACTGGCCGAAATATTAGCGCAATTTCGCTGGGAGCGGGTGCAGTTATTCTGAGTAACACCCGCTCCCGGCAAAATCCTACAGTTGTCCTTATGACGAACTTTTATGTATATCGGTCATTCTCTGTCAAATCAGCCCCCCCCCCACCTGTGCACTTCAATTTGTAAGATAAATGAATGTTTTGAACTCAACATTTTCGTTATCTGTTCTAGTTTCTTATGCCGTATGGTATTTTTGAAAATGGCTGACCTATATTAATTGAGAAAAGTTAGTAACTGTAAAATTTGTTCGTTTAATTTGAATATAACTTTGAGAAAGATATCATTCTTTCTATTGCTATGGGCTTATTATATGTTTTTAGTATCGCTGATTACAAAAAATTGATCAAATTAGAAGAATTTCAAAATTGCGAATCCAATATGGCGGCTGAAATGAGAATTTTCACACGTTAAATCGTTTTACGTGATTATAGCACGAGTTGGGTATCAAAATAAGGGTTTTCAGGGACACTAGTTACGAATTTCTCAGGGATTATTCACAAAATACGCGATACGTTTAGGGTGGAGCTGGTCTACCGAAGTATCATTCTCCATGTAAAGACCAATGGAAAAAGTATCACGCTCCCCTATAAAACTGCAGAGGCTAGCAGTTCTAGGAAGGCCGAAAACGAAAGGACTGAGAGGGAGAGTTTGTGTACCACAATTTCAAAATTCGGGTCAGATTGGAGAAAATGTTTTAAATCAAGGGGTCATCCACAAAATACGTGATACATTGAAGGGGGGGGGGGGTGTCTAACGTTCCTGAAAAATTGTATCACGTATTTTGTGAATGGCCCCCAATATCTTGTAAGGGAAAATGAAAATTATTATATCAACTTTAAATTTAAATAAAAAGTATTTCTACTTAATTTTCACATTCGAGTTTTGCCCAGACTAGATCGCCAGGCCAGGGCTTAGTTTTGCCAACTCTGGGCCCTTTTAAGACCATGAACACATTTTTGCAAGGTTAGCTACGGGAAAGTTTGGAACTATTAAACTTTTAACCTTAATGTCGGGAATAGACTCGGGCGGAACAATAGGCCCCCAAACGAACGGATCAAGGGGCTGAATTCACTATTTAAGAGAGTGGAGAGCACCTTGGCTCATCTGAAAGACAGAGTGAATTTAAAAGAAAAATTTACAACCGTAAAAATGGAAAAGTGTATCTTGGTTTCTTTTTAGTTCGGGGAAATGATACTTCTTTCCAATTAGGTGTATATTACCTCTGAGTTTTCGCTATTTTATTAGTAAAGATGCATCAGAGAATAAAAATGAATAGGGGTGAAAATATTAAAATTAGAATATGCGACAAAACAATTTTCGTTCACTTCTCATTTACAGGTCATAGGTCATGCGTAATCAGTTCCAGGGGTAAGGACGACATTTAAGCATATGGGGCGAAATATATTCGCGCGCATGGTTATCGGTCTATAACTCAATAATGTGCTGTTTCTCGACAAAAATGCATTCAAACAGATTTTTAGAGGAGAAAATTTCCTTTTAGAAACAATCAATTAATTTGCAAGACATAAATTGTGAAAGCAGTAATTTATTCTTGATGTGTAAACAACCTAGATCTCGATATGGGGAAACGCGCCATCATCTGATTGGTTTTCTTGACATTGAAACATTTAATGTAATGCAAAACGTATTCAAACATTTTAAGATGTAACGACCGGTAACGTACGTTACTTTGCATTACTGTTACCAGAAAACTGTAACACATTACCGTTACCGATACCCTTTTATAAAAATAACGCGTTACCGTTACTAAAAGAAGTAACTTTTCTGGTTACGGGTTACAAGTAACGCGTTACAGTATTCTTCTACACATTGATCTGTATATGGAAGCGTGAAAGTTATTAACATTTACCGAAGATGTTTACACATAAATCTGCCTTAGGTCGTAGTTTAGGATGAACATGATGTTTTTTAAGTACACTTATGAGATCTTATTTCAATATTAAGCGTGGAAATAAATAAACTTTAACATAGAAAAGTTAAAATAGAATAATATTTATTAATTGAATGTTTATAGTTGCATTATGTCCAGGGTCATTAGCGACTGTACTACAGAGTTAGTTATAAACTGTAGTGTATCATTAGGGTAGTATACCAAGCAACAGAAACGAAACACTCTTAAAACACACCCAGCCTCGTTTCTTGCTTCGGGAATCGAACCCGCGCTAGCGTGGCTGCCAAGGGTGCAGTGCTGAAACATGTGACAATCACTATACAATCTGAGCCACGATGACTTCCTAAAATAGAATAATTGTTCCTTCTATAATATTACTTCTACGCTTGAGAAAGCTCAATAGCTGGACAATGGGCCAGTGGGAAGTGAATTTTCAGATATGTTTAGACATATTTTTGGCAGCAGGCTCACGTTTGAAGCTGAGGTAAGCTGCGCAATTTGACGGTAAGCACACACAGGATGTGAGATAAACCGTAAATCATGGCGGTGGGCCCTCACAAGAGATGGGACAGACCGTGCGTTCTTTCGACAGTGAATTTGAATGTGATTTAGGTTGCTGTGCGAGGGGCTCGTAATGTGAGTTTGCAGAGTTGTTAATGCGGATGTTCATAACCACCTTATATTATTTCAGGTATGATAGGTTCTTCGGAGAAATTGCATCATGACAAATCCGATAAAGACGAGAATGACGAGAAAGCAGATGCTGAAAAAGAAAAAACTTCTGCGCAGAATCCAGTTCGAAGGACGATAACGCGTCGGCTTTAGATGAAGATAAGGTTAAGTTGCTGGGAGATGATGTCATTCCTGAAAAAATGATCTCATGGCATTCCAAGCTTTCGACTCGGATAACACAATTGGTACAGCAGGGCCTTAAGAAGGTGGAACAGACAGAGTTGGTGGCAGTGTATCCTCGACAGGGTAATGTACATTTGGAGGCACCTGGGCTTATATCCGGAGATTGAAGCTTCGATAAATGACTTAGTTAAAAAGCGAGACAAGTATTTTTTCTGATCAGAATATCGTTGGCGCAGCTATTTCAGCCATCGGGTCATTCCTTGAAATGCTGCTACTAAAGTTCGAGTTAGACAAAGACGACTGGGAGAGATTAATAAAATATTAATTGGACGTAGCTAAGCTTATGGCTGAGGTATATCATCAGGCAACTAAAGTTCATAAAGTATTTATTCATCCTAGGTTGGATAAATACAGCTAAAGCAATTTTGGAGAAGGCAGAAACTGATCAGTTTTTGTTCGGTACTAGTATATCTCGGACAAGCCTAAAACAGCTAAGTCCATGGAGAAGGTGAGATTGACGCTGAAGCATTCTTAGACGGTTAAGAAGATGCAGCCGTGTTCTTACAACACGGAAAACTGTCGGGGCCGCCTACGAGAGGGCAGGCACAGTCACAGGCTGGCAAACTAAATTTTTCTCAACGGAACCTGAACCAATCCTTGACGAGTCCAGTGAACCGATCGCACGGGTTAAAGCTGTTCCAGAGACTGGATCAGTTGCGGCCGAAGACGCAGAATCCACCTCCTCAGAAATCTTGAAGGTAATAAGAGCGGTAGCGTTACGATTAAAGGCTTTCTTTGGCGCTTGGTCTGGTTTTACGTCAGATATATTTGTTCTGGATGTTATTAAAGGTTATAAGCTAAGTTTAGCTACTAAGCCGCATCAGCCTTATCTGCCTCGGGAGATTCCAATTGGATTAAAGAAAATAAAAGAATATAAGGAGGCCGTTGATCGTTTACTAAAGGCAGGTGCCATTAGGATATGTTCATCGTGTGAGAATCAATTCGTATCTTCTTACTGTTTGGTTGCCAAGACAAATGGAACAAAGAGATTTGTTCTTTATTTTAAAAAATTAAACAAAAATATGTCAGCAGAGCATTTTAAATTATAGGTCATTCGTACAGCGATCAAGTTCTTATCCAAGGGAATGTTTATGGCTAAGTTTGATTTACAAGATGCTCACTTGTTAGTGAGTATTCTTCCGGATTGTAGGAAGTGTCTTAGATTTCAATTAAAAGGCTTGTTTTACGAATTTTGATGTCTCCCGTTTGGTTTTTGTGCAGCTTCGTTTGTGTTGACGAAGGTGAACATTAAACTCAGGCTCGTGAGCACCAAAGGAATTTACAAATGGCATCCATTGACTACAAGCAAGCGTTTCCTTCCGTGCCGCATGACTATTTGCTTGAAATCTTAAAAATGTACAAAATCTTACCACGCATTATTGAATTTATAAGTCATGCGGTGAGGCTCTAGGGTACCAGAATCAAGTATTTTTATTATAGGCAAACAAGGATAACTAGATAAATACGCATTGCGACGGGTATATTTCAAGGAGACTCCTTTAATGCACTATGGTTCTGTTTAGCGTTGAACCCATTGAGCAAAACACCAAACAACGTGTCTCATGGGTTTAGAATTCATGATAATGAGGATGGTGGGTGGCCTAAAGCTTTACACTAGTTCAGCCCAGAAATTGCAGGGAGTGATCGATGTCAGAATGCATTTTTCCAATGATATCCACATGGAGTTCGGACTAGATAAATGCAGCACAACGCATCTAATCAGAGGGGTATTAGGAACCGCAGAGTTAGAAAACGAGTTCGAAAATGACATCGATGCAATGGCCGCGGGCGAATCATATAAATATCTGGGTATTCTTGAATCTAAGGGTATCCAGCATACGATAGTTAAGACCAGCCTAACGACTGCCTTCACTACGAGACTCAGATTTATTATGAAGAGTTTTCTCAATTTGGTAAACAAAATCAGGACAATCAACACATGTGCCATCCCCATCCATACGTAGGGGAGAGATTTCTTAAAATGTTGTGGCACGCGTGTGTTGTAGCTAGTTGTAATCGATAAAATTACAGCAGTTGTAGGAAAATGTGAAAAAATCGTCCTTCGAGAACTTTTACGAAGTAGTTTGTCATATCTCACCAGTGTTTTGGATAAAATAAATTGTTGTCGTCCCGTAATTGTATACATGTCCTAATATTCTTATGTGAACCTTTTTGCGAAAAGTTGTTTTTTCAGTTTCTAAGCGCATATGCAATTTGTTCATCACTTATGGGGCAGTTTCGATCAGTATTTGTGGAGCAAGTTCGATCAACTTGTATGTTGTAGATGCTTTATTTTTTCGATTGTTTATTACTAATTTTTCCGCACTGATATGTCATGTTGTCGATTTTACATTTGGTAAAAATAAAATCTAAGCACAATTTATTATTGTATAATTTTAATAATTGATTGATATTACTCATTTAGATTTCATTTTGTAGTTATAAGTTCAGCTATCTATTGTAATTCTCAACCTGAAATATTTTTTAACAATTATGTAAAAAATAGAAAAATTCAAAGAAGAAATCTGGGAGAAAAATGCTGCTATTTGAAAAACGTAAATAATAAAAAAAATTATGGGAAAACATAGGCATCATGATATTTCCTCTTCTGAAAATTTAATGAAACGATATAACATGTGTAATTCAGTTTAATTATAAAATAAAAATGTATTGGAATACTTTATCCTCGTGCAACTTTTACTACAGTAATACTATAAGTAACATTTTAAACTAAACTATTACTAAATTTGGGTTTTACATTGATCGAACTTGCCCCACAGACTGATCGAACTTGCTCCACTTACCACTTCGATCAAACGAGACGTTAGAGTAAGTGTTATTAAAAATTAATTATTAAAAAGTATGATAAAAATAAATATCTATTAGGTATAATGTAAAGAGGAGTTTACTCTTTCATTTGATCACAAAGCCATAAAAACAATTGTTCAATTTCTTTAAAAAAACTTTGTTAACAAAAAAAGTGATCAAACCTACCCCACTCTCCCCTACTCCTTCGGGCTCATCAAATGGTATAACACTGACTTTGAAAAGTTAAATAGAATCGTCCGCATAGAAATGACGAAGCACCGAATAGGTAGGGGAGGAGGTAGGGGCGTTGCAGATGTCAAAAACTGTATGAGTCACAAGTTATACAGTTGCGAGACTATTTTAACAGCAAACGAAATGTTGCGCTCTACAGCACCATCTCTAAAGAGGATCTTAAATATACGCCGTTGAATTTGTTCTTTAGATGGGGCCTTGAATATCAGGGCAGAACCCATAGAGAAATTAGAAATACAATGGAAGCAGAAAGCTATCCCCGGCGAGCATCCCAAAACGTTAGATCAACATGAAGTGGATAGTGAGGCATCCAATATTTGGTTTGTTGTACACAGAGACGGAAGGATTCGTCATTGCGATACAGGACAAGGTTGTCAGCACTAAGAATTATCGCAAACACATGTTCAAGACGTGGCTGACCGGTGCCGATTATGTGGAGATACCAATCAACCCATCGAGCACTTGTCCTAAACCTAGGATTCTTAAAATAATGGATGCCTTTCTATAAATACATTCCAATGCCATTTTAGAAAGCGAAGATTGCATCTTATATTGGGATGTTACTATCCAAACGAATCATTACATCCGGGCCATTCGACCTGACATCGCGATGCAAGAAGAACCAGGTGAAAGAATCCTGATCATCGACATTGCTTGACCACGTATCGAAACTTTTAGTCGACCTATACAACCAAGATTCATAAGTATAGCGATTTAAGACATGAAGTAAAGACCATATGAAGGAATGTGAATGATGCACCTATTCATCCTATCGTGATTTCAGCTACAGACAATTTGCACGCAAGATACACTGAGCATGTTGAACATTTAGAAGTCAGTAGGGCATTGGCAACAGCTCAGAAGGCAGTTATTAAATAGCGGTCGCATTGTAAGAAAGTTTCTTGACCATCACGAAGCAAGTGACTAAAAACTTGTGGAGTGACCTGTGGAGTAAGAAAGCATCCAGGGGTGACTGTTGTCACCTCCAGCGCTCGCGGCCGCGGAAATAGACGAGCTCCAAGTTACACTGAGAAAAAGAGCTGTGAGCATAAGAAAAAATCTGGTTGCTTGAACTAGAATTTTCGCTACTATGAGGTGATTACTAGTCACCTGTCTTATATTTTGAATTTCTGGTTTCAGTAACTAGTAGAAGTAGTTAAAATCGTTCTTAACTTTATGACCGCGTTGTGGGTCCAAGGAAATCGACGTTCTTACTACTAGAATGATGTCGTTGCTGCGACTAGGAAAGGAAGAAGCTTGTGTCAGCTATTAAATACAAACTTTCATATTAATTGACATAATTGTAAACGTAAACGGCAGAGAATTAAAAGAACGTTTTTTTTTCTTTCCATAACCTATATGATGTTATCTTTTTATTCATATCATTTGTTTCTTAAACTTAACAAATAATATCAAATGGCACGCTTTTTGATAAACCACGTTAGAAAGTTATTTACACAAACATAGAAAGAAAAGGAAAGAATTAACATTTGTTCGCCATTTGCATTAAGATATAATTTCTCAAAAATCGCTCTAATACATATATTATAAATTTAATTATAAATTTACACAAAAAATAAATAAAATCCAAAATCAATCAAGAATTGCGTTATGAAATTTATTTGATACTTTTTTTTTATATTGTATCCCTCAATTTCGTTTTCTTAAATCGACGCAAAATTATAAGGAATCGAAATATATTTATACTTAAAACAAATTTTAATATTATTTTAAGCAAAAAATTGCATAAAATATTTCACTTAGTTTCATCAAGATCAGTAGACTCCCTGCAACTCTGATAGTAAGAGAAAGAATATTTTGAAATAAAAAATACGTGAAATATATTAATTTTATATTTTGTAAAGCATACTGACTACGGATGATTTGGAACGCTTCTGTTATTCTTTGATGTTTATTGTGTACTATTTTTTAACCAATTTCCCCCCCTTGTGTATCTTTAAAAGGTATTATTTTTCGAGAAAAATGATCAACAGTTGATGTATATCAGGAGTAATATTTATTTTTAACATATTTGATAATTCATGAAACAATTTAAGCCTCTTTGAAGAATTTTTCCCCTCATGACAAGTTATTATTCTCTAGAATTATTGACATGATAACGAATGTTGAGAGTAATATATTTTTAAAGATAATTTGGCAATTATGAAAACAATTTTCTTTTGTTCAAACAATCATCCCCTCCGTAAAGTGTGAAAAGTTCTTTTTTTTATTATTGACACAAATAACAAATTTAAAGAGTAATATTTTTTTCGTCAAGATTTTTCACACTTATTTTAACAATTAAGTAATCACTTGCGCTTTTTTATACGAATGGTTGACAAAAGTGTAGTCTTTTCGAATATCTTACACTATTTCCCTTATTAATCAGTATTTCTTTATTTCAGAGCGTATACCCTAATTTTTTAAACAATATCAGTTTGTTCAAATATAATTTATCTTGATTGCATAAACTAAAGTTTAAATTATTTCTAAATATCCTCAAGAAAATAATATTGCTTTCGGCATTCATCAACTGTAGGTACTATTTATTCCAACAAATAATAACTTTACACTATTTACACGGGGGAAAATAGTTTAAAAACTAATAATTCTTTGAACTTCAAAACGAAATACTGTCTTTAGCATACATGTGACATAAAACTGCTATTCAACATTTTCTTGGCATTTTCCAGGAACAATAAAAGGGAATTGGCGGGCTCAAAATTAAAAGTTATTGTGTAAAAATAATTCCGTGCACACTTCTTGAGGGGTGACTAAAATTTAATTTACAAAACATTAATAAGGAGTGTTAGATTAAAGAGCAATATAAAAAGCTCGGATTAATTTTAACCGATTAAAAAAAGGTAATTCCTTTTTCTGGTAAGCGAACAAATTGGAAGGGGATCGAACATGAAAAATCGAAAGTCGATTTTTTAATGGGGTTTTCCGCCCTTTTCAGTGATAACAATCATTTCTTTAAAAAAAATAATTATTTCAACTAATATTTAAGCGTGTTATTAAATTATGAGATGCACTATAATGGCACGCGTCAAAGGTACATTAAATCTAATCAAATTGCCCCCGCCCAAATTCCTAAGTTAGATTCGATACTCCTGAGTTCCGAGTCCCGTATCTACTTATGTACGCTCTGAGCTTGGGTTTCTTTGTGTCGCCGACCTTTGTTTCGTTCAGCCACGTGTTCAGTATTAGTGGGAATAATTTCTGTAAAAATTAGTACACCCGGGACACAGTTACCAAATCATGTTTACGAGTTCGAGTATATGGATGAACCGGATACTAGGACTAAGCGGCAAATTTTCTTAGATTGCCTCTACAACCCGAAAACAGAACTATTCTAGGACACACAATATGTCAATGGGGTAAATACATATTTATTTACAAAATTCAAATTAATATAGTTTGTATTTTTTTAAAGTAACTTAGAAAATAATACATTACAATAATTTAAGATACATTTCAAGTAAAATTATTTACCAAACTGTTTATTAATTGTCAATTAGCCATCTTAACCTTTCCGACTCGTTAATTCATTTGTTCTTATAACGATTATATTTGCAATACATAAATAAAATATTTAGCTGTATAGTTGACATTTTTCCATTATGATTTTATTCGTGTATTTTTATACAAAGTTGATTTATAATTTCATTGCCCATCTTATTCGTGGAGACAATAGTGTTCCGTTTTTAAATTGTCGAAACACACGTCCACGTCGTGTTACCTTGGACTTTGTACACTATGTATGTGCATTTAAAGTGGGTAGATCTTATTATTAATAGCGACTTATACTTTTATCATATTGCTTCACTCTATAATCAGATTAATGAGCTACAGTAGTTCATTGTTAAGAAATTCCTCGTAGATTTGAAGCACTTTTGTATCTCTGGAGTCCGATTGGTAGAACTTTTTGATGTACACTCAAATCCCGATTGAAGAACGATTTCGGGCATGGTTTGGATTGGCTTCGATCCTCAATCGGTTAATGTTCATTCCCCCTTTGGCACTACTCTACTAGGTGTTATGCATGGTTGAGCAACTGTCTCTCGACCCCGCGGGCTCCTCTCTGACTGCGAAACTGCGTGGGCCAGCAGTTCTAGTAATTCATGAACCGGGGGTTCTTTTATCGGAATTTGACTGTAGTTAAACATTTGAGCTGCCGGTTAGGCGTGAACGCATCGCAAATAGTTATATGATCGATAAGTTCTATGGCAGTCTTCAACGCATAGTAAATTATATGATAATAATTATATAACATTATAATCATATAATAATAATATATCGAAACTCCAAGAAAAATATGAGTTCAGGATATCATTTTGTCAATGTTTTAAGAAGCTTTTTAAAAATAGTGCAAATTGTGATGTTTTCTTTAATTGGGAAAATTATACATAATATTTCTCACAATGTATTACCTCGCCAATTGCATAAACTCAGTTTAAAGATAAAATTCTTTAGAATCACAAAAACTTATCAGTATTTGCAGCTCACGAGTAAAAGATATTTAAATTTAAAAAAAAATGTTGTTCCAACTTTAATTGACTTTAAATTTTTTATCTTCTTCAAGAAACAATGTGTCTAATTATGCTGATATGTTATTGCGATTGTATAAAAATTAACCTTAAAATGCGCATAAGAACAATACCTTACCGCTTTTCAACGTCTCGTGGAGGGCAGAAGACACCCCTGTGATTGGTTACAGAAATACTATTCGTCAAAACCCTTGCCCTTTCCAGCTTCTCTATGAAATACTACAACTTTTCACTCAGAGTCGTCATATTACATCAATTAGGTGATCGATCGAAATTCCGATCAACCCATAGTTTCTTAGGTATTCCTGCAGAACCTCTAGAGTAACATTAACTGACGTGGTATGACCGGATCTAGTCCGAATAGTCACGAAAGCGTTATCATATAAACTTTTTTTATCGTAGCAATTTCTCTGTAGTTTTGAGGATTGTCTCTATTACTTTTTTCGAAAGCATAAAGGTTTTTATGTTAGACTAGTCAGAAGAAACTCTTTCTGATTCCTAAATTCTGCTGAAAAAGCTGACCAGATAAGGAACCCAGTTGTCTAGAAGATATTTATAAAATTTATTAGGGATGCCGTCTTCACCGAGTGCCTTTTTACTCTTACATGCCAATAGGCTGTCTTTTAATTCCTCTTCCAAGATGATATAACCCCGTAAAGGATGTAAAATTAGACATCACTTAACTCAAACACAAATTTGTACAGTATGCAGTGAATCTGCAAAAGAAAAAGATGCAAGAGTTTTCAACAGACAAACTCAAAATTCTTTATTTTTTAAATGTGATGTTACAGGTAAACTTTCTTTATTTTCCTATATGCACTAAAATCTAAACCTGAAAATTGGGATAATTTAAATTCTGTTAATGAGTCTTTTAGTTTGCGACGCATCATATAACATTCTCTGTCAAACCAAGGTTTTTTTCTAGTACTTACCAAAAAAGATTCAGAAACCAAGCCTAATTTATTTGCTACTACAGGAATTAAAGATATGAGATTCTCGTTCAACACCTCCACATCCTCACTAGTACAAGAAACACCAGGCGAGACTAACATATGCTCTGTGTATGCGTAAAGCGCCTTTTCCGTCCAGTCGAATAGTCTTGTAAACAAAATTGTTATTAAACCCACATTTAAAATTAAATTACGATCGGTAATTTTAACAACCTCTGGTAAACTGTCTGATAATGTATGAATCCCGAAAACCGAAAAATCTGAAATCAAACCCAAGGAATTCGCATAACGAAAAACGAGATCTACTATACTTTAACCCTGATGGCCTTTGAAAGTATATTGTGGTGGGGTATCATTTTCAGATCTGCCATTTAAAAAAAACGAAATGGTACCCCTCTAAACAATTTACTAATGGCTCACCTCTTGGGTTGATCTCTTTGTTCAAGGATAAACGTTAAACGGAATGACGAAAGTACCACATCATCGGGTAAAGATTCATCAGTTAACTGATTCAGTTCCCCTATACTAGAGTTAAAGTCCCCCCCCCCCCTCCCAATTTGGATATTAGGATACACTGAGTAATGTGTATCAATCAACATCTACAGCTCTACAGCAGTTAAACGCAGTGAAAACACGACTGAGCGAGAATCATGCACAGTCACCTATTTGAGTGCTAACCGCACCTGTCTGCGTTTGACATTCGAAATCTCCATAATTCAAAAATTACCTCCTAGCTACTACCGTTGGTGATGTATTATTTGTATAATTTCCTAATTCACTAATAATTTAAAACTATTTATATTGAATAAAGTTGAACCTGCTTTAATCGTAAACAAACTATCCCGGCATTTAATTAATTGCGTTGTACTTATTTCGAATTTACATAAATTGATGTGAACTCATTTTCTTCATTACTTCATTTACATTTTACATTTTTTACATTTTTCATTCACACTTACTTTATTTAAATATTAATGAATTGGACTAAAAGAATCTTGGAAGAACTGAAAATCTACAAAACCAGATGTCATCTTTTAGGAAGAGAAGAAAAACGAATTCGAAGAAAAAATTAATTTTCTCCAGAAAATGATAGATTTTTAGATGCAAAAAAAAGATCTAAGAATATTTTTCATTAAGAATGATTCAACTAATATTGAGCATCTGTTTTACACGGTTAACAATATTGTTTTGAAAAGACTATTAGAATTGGAAAAAGTAGGGAACAAGACCTGTTCTGTTTACATTTACGAACTCAAGATTCGAAGGTGAAATATTTAGGAAGGCTAAAAATATTCGGTCTTAAAATGCATCTTTCGCAAATTACTTTACTCACGAATAAAGAGAAATACACAAGAAGCTTCGAGATTATCAACGAAATCTGGAGAGTCTTGGGAAGTCTGCAGAGATTAAAGGAACCCGACTATTGATGGAATCCATCCAATTATTCACTCCTTTTGCCATGATCTTCGTGGTTAAGGATGCATAGAAATACTGATTATAATCAGTATTTCTTCCAGAATAGATGCCAATTAAAAAATACAGCATGCTCAAAAAGGAAATTCGATCAAAGCTTTTTTAAATAAAACACCGGGACGAAAAAACTCCAAATCGATACCTAGTTCATTAAGGTTTCACCAACAATCCCAGCAACTCGAATTATATTTTGGAATGCAAGTGGATTTAATAATCTAGATGATATCTATTATCATACTACTACAGATGACATCATATGTGTGTGGCATGGCTTACTTCTTCGCCTGAAATTACGTATCCTGAACATAACATCGACTGCTAAGTTATCTACCGTGCGGCTACGAGAGAATCCTCAAAAGGAAGAACAAAGGGGGTATACTCATTATCCAGAACTCCAAAAAAATATAAAATGGAACCGGTATGTAAGTTAGAGGATTACATTTTTAAATATATAATTATGAAAATGATCTGTATCAATTAGAGGATAAAACTCTCTGTAACAATTTTAATTTGTATGCCGCAAGAAGTCTGGTTACTGATCTGGGCAAAAGGGGAAAACAGATAGTAAAAAGCTTTGAAAAATAAGTTTTTTGTCCCTTTCAAACAATTGATAAGCTTTCAAATAATTTAATTAATGATATTAAGGAGACAGCAATACAATTTAATTTGACTAAACAACCAAGCAAAAAAATTAGTCTTTCGAAGCCATGATTTGATGCATTTTTATTATTATTATTATTATTATGGGCCCACCATCTATCCCACAGGTAATCATGACCCGGTACTTCGCTACTAAAAACGGTCGCGAACGCGGCAAGTGATTAGTAGATTCGTTGGTGTCAGTCGTTGTTTTGGAACTTTCTATCCTGCTTGCGCATTCGTCATAATTCGCGAGGATACATACTGGAGAGCCCGTCTATAGGGATCCAACAATCACAGTGGAAAGCTCTATAAGGATCCAACATTCATACTGGAGAGCCCGTTTATAGGGATTCAAACACTCATCCGTTCATTCGTGTTGGAGAGCCCGGTTATAGGGATCCATCTTTCTTACAAGCACTAGTTCCAATACCAACGACTGAGACCAACGATTCAAAACTTTAATTTACTTAATTTGGATGGCGAGGACAAACACAACTTCACACACGAACACGGACATACACATATACAAAAAAGAACAAAAATAAAAAACAGTATCAATAAATAAAATTCAATTATTAAGGTCAAAATTTAAAATGTGTCTATTAGTCATCTGCCGTGTACGCGGGATGGC
>JAAAKG020057847.1:3943-18008 GCA_010014905.2 Druon quercuslanigerum | reverse complement strand
CAATTTTTTAAATATCAGTGACCGTGAAAAATGTTTGAAAACCGTGAAATAACTGGGAATTTTTTTATTTGATTATCACGGCCACCACAAAAAATTTTTCTTACCTTGTTTACGCAAAATTTGTTATCTTTTTTCAAATTTCAATAGAAACATTTTATGGCGGTCGCTTAATTTTAATCGTTGGATTGAAAATTGTTGAATGAAACAACTTTTAAACATAAATTTTCAAAATTTAAGAGATTCACTTTCAGTTTTTTCATTTGCAGTTCAGTTTTTATTACTTAGAATAGATCAATTTTTAAAATTATTGTTCAATTTTTTAAATATCAGTGACCGTGAAAAATGTTTGAAAACCGTGAAATAACTGGGAATTTTTTTATTTGATTATCGCGGCCACCCCAAAAAATTTTCTTACCTTGTTTACGCAAAATTTGTTATCTTTTTTCAAATTTCAATAGAAACATTTTATGGCGGTTGCTTAATTTAAGTCGTTCGATTCTTAGCATTTGAATAGAAAATTGTTGAATGAAACAACTTTTAAACATAAATTTTCAAAATTTAAGAGATTCACTTTGAGTTTTTTCATTTGCAGTTCATTTTTGATTACTTAAAATAGATCAATTTTTATTGATCGATGTGTTAAATATGATTGACCGTGAAAAATGTTCGCAAACCGTGAAATAACCCTACAATTTTTTATTTTCTTGTTTACGCACAAATTTTTATCTTTGTTCAAATTGCAATAGAAACATGTTGGCGGTTGCTTAAATTTAGTCGTTGGATTCTTAGAATTTGAATAGAAAATTGTCGAATGAAACAACTTTGAAACATAAATTTTCCAAATTTAAGAGATTCACTTTTTTTATTATTATTTTTATTACTCAGAATAGATCAATTTTTAAAATTGTTGTTCGATTTTTCAAATATCACTGACCGTGAAAAATGTTTGCTAACCGCGAAAGAACCGTTAATTTTTTTCTTTGATTATAACGGCCACACTAAAAAAATTTCTTTTCTTGTTTACGCACAAATTTTTATCTTTTTTTGAAATTTTAATATAAATATTTTATTTGAATAGAAAATTGTTGAATGGAGCCATTTTTAAACTTAAATTTTCAAAGTTTAAAATTTAAGAGATTCACTTTGAGTTTTTTTTTTTAATTTGTACTTTAATTGCATTTAATTTGTAATTGTTCAGTTAAAAAGTGTTGGTAGCTTCCGTTTTATGCGAATTTGAACAGAAAATTGTTAAATGAAACAACTTTTAAACTTAAATTTTCATAGTTTAAAATTTAAGAGATTCACTTTGAGTTTTTTCAATTGCAGTTCAGTTTTTATCACATACAATAGATCAATTTTGAACATTATTGTTCGATTTGTTAGATATCATTGACCGAGAAAAACATTTGCAAACCCTGAAATAACCGGTCATTTTTTTCTTTGATTATAACGGCCACCTTAAAATTTGACTTTTCTTGTTTACGCAAAGTTTTATCTTTTTTCAAATTTCAATAGGAACATTTTGTGTTGTTTGTTTAAATTTAGTGGTTGGATTCCTGTATTTATTTTCAGGAATTCTGCACATCAATGATTAAATTAGCTTCTATTAATTCAGTTTAGCGAAGAAGCGAGAAAACGGGCAAGTTTCTTGAAAATAGGGTAAAAAGAGGAATTCTTAAAAAAGGGTGATGGAGGGGGTGAAGAGTGTGAAGTCTGGCATTGTGTAAAAAACCAAATATTTTCACCTGTTCGCAGAAAAATTGGAGAATACTTAAAATTTGACGGTGGGGCGATGAAAGACTCATTAGAACCTCGCACGTGTCTATTTCCCAAGATTGTTAACGACTTAGCATATTTGTCACTGGTAGTATATTTACATTAAGGAACTTCTGTATTCCTGCAAAGTTCAGTTATTGCAATGACGCATCCGTGCCACGAATAACTTACACGAGCGATGTCGTTAACGACCATTCTAAACAAACCGCCAGTCACTAAGCCGATAGTTTATTGATTCACAAGTCGCTGCTGTTCCGCACAACGTTTTTCTTAATCGATCAGCGATGCGATGCACTTTTCGCATGGCATGGGTCGCACCTGCCATTTAACCAAATAACAGGGTATTAATAACTCGTTCAAACAAGTCTGTCTTCAATCACATAACCGAACCAAGTGCCATTAAATTCACGTGCCTCACTCAATTTCTAATGAGTTTTAAACTCATATTTAATTGGATTGTATATTATACTTGTTGGCAACAGGATTTTAATGGGGAGGGGGGGGGGGAGTGGAAGTAGCGTTACGAACTGAACTAGCATTTGGTACGTTCACTAATGATAAATGTTTGAAAATTCTTTTTTTCTCGGTTTATGGAAAGTAACACTTCTTCTCCTTTTTTTTCGTTTCTTCTTTTGCTTAAGGGCATGTGACACAGCCTAATACCTATATTACCGACCTCACTTGATCAGGTGACTTAATATTTTTTTGACATAGGAACTTTTTTTGTAAAGAATATTGAGGTGAAACTTTGGAAAATGTATTAGAGTACAATAAAGTATGTTTAGGTATTTCATTTGGGTAGGAACTTTACTGAAAATTATTTCCGACAATATTCAAACTGGTAGCCTTTTTCACGTATTTTTTCTGAACCACATTTTTTGAAAGTTCGAACTTTTTTTATACATAATATATCAACCTCAAACATTGAGAAATGTAGAAAAAATATTTCAACTAAATCTTATCCGGCACACAACGAAGGACTCTACTATCAATTCCATTAACATCAGCCGGTAACGGTTTAGTTGTGTGCCGGATAAGATTTAGTTGAAATATTTTTGTTTACATCTTTTATTATAAAATTTTGTACTTCAACGTAGTTTTCTGTCGGCTTTTTAATTTCTCGAAGTTTGAGTCCGATATTTTATGCAGAAAAAAAGTTCGAACGTTAACAAAATGTCGAGGTTCAGAAAAAAGATGTTTTTTAAGTCGGTCGGAAATATTTTTCAGTGATGTTCCTGCCCAAATGAAGCACCTAAACGTACTCTATTGTACTCTAATATATTTTCCAAATTTTTAGCTGAATATTTTGGTTAAGAAAAGAGTTCTTGGGTTAAAAAAAATATTCAGTGAACTGATAAAGTGAAGTCGGTAATGTAGGTATTTGGCTGTGTCACATGCCCTTAAATTCGAACTGGATTAGTAGAGCCCAACAAGAAAAATCAAATACTTTTATTTAAAAAGTTTTCTATAATATTTTTTGTTCGGAATTCATCTCGTTTTTTAAAAATTTAACTATTTGGTTAAAAATTATCTGCTGAAAATCTTGACTACTTTGTTAAAAATTAATTTTTTTGTTTGTCGCTTCATCACTTTCTTTGACAATTTAACTAATCCAATTTTGAAATTTTTTTCTTGTTATAAAATCATTTTTTGTTAATTTTTTTAAAGATTTATTATTTTAATTGAATTTTTTTTTGTTGGTTGAAAATTTAATTATTTTTTTGAAAATTCGTTGTCTTTTTGGTTAAGAATTATATTTTCAACTAACAATGTAAATTCCTTGATATTTTCTGGCTGAAAATCCATGTATTTTGTTAGAAACTTATCTAGTTTACTCGAAAATTAAGGTTCTACTACTTTTTTGTAAATTTAACTGTTTGGTATAAAATTAACTTTGCTGTTAAAAAAATTAATCACTATAAAATTCACTATTTCAGTTCAAAATTAATCTCTTTTATTGAGAATGTAAATATTTTATTAAATATTCTTTTTTTTGTTTGAAAATTATTTTTTAGCTAACAGTGTTAAAAATTAATTTTTTTGTTTGTCGATTCATCACCATGATTGACAATTTAACTATTCCAATTTAAAAAAGTAACTATTTTCTGTGTTATAAAGAGCTCTGTTCAGCTGGCACCTCCACAACGGAAAATCAATATTTTTTATATGCCATAATTTTGGGCTAATTAGGACTAATTTTGGGCGGTAATGCCGATTTTTGGGCTCTTTATTTTTTATTAAAAATATTGATTTTCCGTTGTGGAGGTGCCAGCTGAACGGAGCTTTGTAAATTGATTTCCTCAACTAAAAGTTTAACTCTTCCATTTTTTGTTAAGAATTCATCGTTTTCAGATCAAAATTCAACCTATTTTTTGAAAATTCGTATTTTTTAAATTAATTTTTTAAACTGAAAATTTAAATATTTTATTTTTCGTTTAAAATTAATTTTTTATTTTAATTGATTTTTCGGTTGAAAATTAATTTTATGGTTTGAAGATATCACTTTTTTTAAATTCCCTTTTTTATTGTAAATTCCTTTTCTTGATTGAAAGTTTAAAACTTTAATTAATGGTTAATCAATTATCGTTTTTAGTTTAAAATTCACCCTTCGTTTTAGAGATTCGACTTTTTTAAATTGAAAATTCAACTTCTGTGTCAAAACTTAAAATTCTTTCTTGAAAATTCATCTCTTCCTTTTGAAATTTAACAATTTTGTCGAAAATTAGTTTTTTTGGTGATAACTAATTTTTTTAACCTAGAATTTTATAATTCCATTTTTGATTCAAGATTGACCGGTTTTAGATAAAAACTTAAATATTTGACTGAAAATTAACTATTTTGTGAAAAATTCTTCTTCTTAGTTCAAAATTTAAATACTTTGTTTTTGGCAAGAATTTTTTTTTAACTTGAAATTTAAAAATTCCATTTTTGTTTGTAAATATTATCTTTTCTTCAAAAATATTAATAAACAAAATAAAATGAAATTATATATGTTAACTAAATAATGCTATTAAAAAAAAAGTCGTTTCCCTATTTATACCCAATTTTTCATGTTCTGGTCTATGAAGTCTGATATACTTTTGCTTTCCATTATAACTGATGCGAAGACAAAAAAATTATAATTGAATAGCAATCTTGTAGTAGATTTTGTTTAGAGTCACTTTATATACAGGAAAAACACGATAAAATTGATTCGACGTCATGACTGGTGTAATTGGAAAACTTTTTAGCTCAATTTCTACGGTTTCTTGGAAGATTAGAAATTACAAGCTTCTCCTTTCCTTCCGTTTTTTCTTCCTCTTTTCGTTTTCGTTTTGCTCACTCATACCAGCGGAAATTTCATTTGCACGCGATCCCATTACTTACTCTAATCGAGTTTTATAGGTCTGTCTCTGTTGAAAGTTACCAGTCGACGACCGACTGGTACCGAACCTCGTAACACTCTCATGTTCTCCTAGATTTAAACGCATTAATCGTTCACGAGACCCTAGAACTTGCTATAATTATATTTCCTGTTGGATTAAACGAAATAAATTAATATATTAACTCCTCCTTGGAATTTGTAATCTGCCCGGAAAATCCCGAGAATGTGATTCAGTGACCAGGACTGTTCTCGCCAATCTACTAATATTCAAATTAAAGCAGTTTCATCTATTTTAGTAGACGAGCTAGGGGTTTCATTAGATTCTAATGGTAGATTCCTGTTACCGACATATTACCGACATCGAAACTATTCTCGAAGTTTACTGGTGCCATTATACAATGATATTCCGCAATTGTGAGCAACGAATTTTGCGTAAACAGCTTCAAGGTTATTTATTATCTCAATTAATCATTTTGCGTAAACAGTTTCAAGGTTATATTTTGATTTTTCCTTGCGCAGTATCATTACGTAACGTCATCGGTTACCTTCAAAAATATTCTAGAATTTTATTTCGCAAGGATCTAGATTTTTCTAAAAGAATTTTTATTCTGAGTGAGAACTCTGAATTTCTGTATGAAATTATAATTTTTATTTTAGGTTAAGCGACAGACAGAGCTGGTTCCGTATGAAAATTCTTGCCTTACCAACTTCGAGACTTTTTCACAGCTGATGTGGTTCCTGTCCATACTAAGTTTCTAGAATGTTCTGGAATGTTCTTTCGAGAACATTTTAGAAACTTAGCACGGACACGAACCACTTTAGCTGTAAAACGGTCTCGAAGTCGGTATGGTAGGAATTTTCATATAGAACACAATTTCAAACTTTGAATTATAATATGAAATATTGTAAATAAATATAATTCTTACTTAGAAGGAGTTACTGAAAATAAATGTAATTTTAACCTGAAACAGGGAATTTCACTGAAGAATTACACTTTAGAGGTCGGGACAGAGAATTTTTATAAATAATTCTAATTTTCAGCTTCAAATAGGGGATTTTCATTATAATTTAACTTCAAACAGAGAATATTTGATATGCAACGGAAATTTTGAAAAAGAATTGTAATTCTGATTTAGAAAAAGGGAATTTCCAAATTAGAAATCGGCAAATTTGTTTAATTCCTCGTTACAAATCAGAATTTGTTTGATTTTAAAAGTTCGTTTTGTTTAAATAAAAATCTCACAAAATTTGAAATTTTTCTTTTCTAAATTGTAGAAAAAAGAAGATACTATATTTTCTAATTATAATAAAAAAATGTCATAAATAAATATATAATTCTGACTTGGAACTGGACAATTTTTGAAATAAATTTTAATTGTGACTTCGTATAGTGAATAAATAATTATCATTCATAGTTTTGACGAGGAATAAATAAATTAAATATAAAAGAATCTCTAAATTAATTATAATTTTGACTTTGTAACTGTGAATGTCGTAAAGAATTATTATTTTGACTTGAAAAAAATAATTTTTCACATGGAACGGGACATTTCGGAAAATAATTTTGATTCAGATTTATAAAAAGAAAACTAAGAAAAATAATTCCTGTTTCAAGTTAGAATTTTTAAGATGTCATGAATTCCTTGTTCCAAATAAGAATTAGATAGAATTCAAAACTGATTTTTTTACAAATAAAAATTGAAAACTTTTAATTTCCAAATTTTACAACAAGAGAAGTAGAATAATTCTGAATTTTAATAGAAGATATTGTAAAAAATATATAGTTTTAACTTGGAACATGGAAATTTTCAAAACGAATTTTAATTCTTATTTATAGGAAGGGGAAATTTAAAAAATCCCTTTTCCAAGTCAGAACATACCACAGTTTCAAAATTTCTTTTCCAAACTTCGAATAAATGAAATTACTTTAGAAAAACTATTAGAAAAATTCTACGTTATAATAAAAAATTGTTTGAATAAATATAATTCTGATTTGAAGCAGACAATTTTATGGATGTATTAAAATTATTACTTTGAATATGGAATTTTTAAAATTATTATAATTCTCAGTTTGGGTGAGGAATAAATGAATGAAACGTAAAAAAATTCCCGAAGAGAAATATGATTTTGTCTTGGAACCGGTAATTTTTGATATTTAACGGGAAATTTTGGGAAACAATTTTAATTATCATTTATAAAAAGGGAATTCACAAAAACAATCCTTGTTACATTTCTGCATTTGTCAGATTTTGAAAATTCCTGGTGTCCAATCGAAATTGTTTTGAATTCAAAAATTTCTTTTGCAAATAAAAATTTGATAGAATTTGAAATTTTCCTCTTTAATTTTGCAGACGAAGGGATTCACTGTATTTCTGACTTGGAACAAGCAATTTTCGTAAAAAAAATTATTTGACTCGAAACAGAGAAATTTTAAAATACAGCAGGAATTTTGGAAAATTATGTTAATTTTGATTGAGAAAAAAGGCATTTGAAACAATGTTTGCTCAAATTCACAATTATAATTCTTTCCCGTAATCCCCGGTTCTAAATCAAAAATCTGTTGAAGCTATTTTTTGAAAATTCGTTTTTTAATAACTGTTCTTCTTGGTTTAAAAGTTTACCAATTCTATTTGAATTTTATTTAATTAATTTTTTGAACTGAAAATTTAGCTATTCCATTTTTAGTTTAAAATTAATTTGTTTATTTTGATTGATTTTTTAGTTGAAAATTCATCTACTTGGTTGAAAATTAAATACTTTGTTCAAAATGCTTTTTAAATTAAGAATTATCATTCTTTTCAAAAACTGCCTATTCTAAATCAGGAACCTGAAGGTCCTGGGTTGAGATCCCAGCGGAGAGAGACATTTTTTTTCAAAATCTTAAAATTTTATCAATATTTAATAATATTGATTTAGAACAGTAGACCAACAAAATTAAAATATAAAATTAATAATAAATATTTCGTGTTCAAAAAACCTAAGATCAACAATAAAAATCTTTTAAACCTTTTAAAAAATTTTTAATCATTTATATCTTTATAACTCTTTTATATTGACCGGAAGTTAACAATCATGCTCCAGGTAAGACATCTTAAATACGAAATGGAATTTCTTTTTATTGCCGCATTTTAAATTTCGTATAAAACTCAACCTATTTTTTCAAAATTCATTTTTTTAAATACTATTCTTCTTGGCTTGAAACTTTACCTATTCTTTTTGATTTTTTTTTAAATTAATTTTTTGAACTGAAAATTTAGCTATTACATTTTTCGTTTCAAATTCATCTACTTGTTTGAAAATTCAGTACTTTGTTTAAAATGCTTGTTTAAATAGAAAAATATCATTCTTTCCAAAAATCCCCTAATTATAAATCAGGAATATTTTAAACCTTTTAAAAAAATTTGAATCATTCGTATCTTTATAACTTTAAGATTGACCGGAAATTAAAAAACATCCTCCAGACAAGACATCTTAAATACGAAATGGAAGTTATTTTTATTCTCGGATTAAAAATTTTGTATACAATTAACATATTTTCAAAATTCATTTTTTAAAAACTATTCTTCTTGGCTTGAAAGTTTACCAATTCTATTTGAATTTTTTTTTTAAATAATTTTTTGAAATAAAAATTTAGCTATTCCATTTTTAGTTTAAAATTAATTTGTATATTTTGATTGATTTTTCGGTTGACAATTCATCTACTTGGTTCAAAATTAACTACTTTGTTCAAAATGCTTGCTCAAATTGAGAATTATCATTCTTTCTAAACCCTATTCTAAATCAGGAATCTGAAGGTCCTGGGTTCAGATCCCAGCGGAGATAGAGACATTTTTTTTTAAATATTAAAATTTTTACAATATTTATTAACATTGATTTATACCAGTAGAGAAACAAAATTAAAATCTAAAATTAATAATAAATATTTGATGGTCAAGAAACCTTAAACCAACAATAAAGATCTGTTAAACCTTTTAAATTTTTTTAATCATTCGTATCTTTATAACTCTTTTAGATTGACAGGAAATTAAAAATCATCTACCAGGTAGATATCTTAAATACGAAATGGAATGTATTTTTATTGCCGGATTAAAAATTTTTTATCTGATAATCTTGAGATGGTTAGTTCTGACGTGGAAACATATATCAATTAGATGAAGTCTTAGAACCCGTGGTTAAATCATACCACGAAGCGTTTCATCTGGAATGAAGTATGTCATTATAGATATATCGCGTGCAATGTCAGAAACTGTTTTTTTTTTCTCATTAGCCAAGCCTTCTTTCTAGGGTCACGAGCAATGGGCTCGTTCGCCTACTTAGCCAAAGCAATGAAATCAATGAAATCAGACGCCAACATCGATGAAATGAATATTCAGTGACTCCGCGGATTAATCGGTTCAGTTCAAGTGCCTCAATTTCGCTTAAAATCTTCTCCTCCTCCTCCTCGTCCTCCTCCTCATCCTCCTCCTCCTCCTTATCCTCGAATTCATCCTTTAATTATCCGGTTCGAGTAAATAATTCCCTCATCCTTCATTATTTCAATGATCCTAAATAGCTAAATTTATGAAAACTCCTGTAAAAAACAAGAATCCAATGACCAAATTAGGACCACACCGAACAATCAAAGACAAAATTTTGTTTCAATTGCAATCTGAAAAAAATTCTTGTTAAAAACAAAAATTTCAGACTAAAATAAAAAAGAGGAAAGAAAAATGAGAAGGCAGCCAACCACATCCCCTTCTTTCTCTTTTTCTTTTTTTAGTCTTTTTTATTATTAATATTATCAAATCACAAAAAAAATTCGGCACTCATACAGCACCCATATCAAGGCAAGGAAAATATAAACAGTTTCTTTCCTCTTTTTTATTTTTGTCTAAAATTTTTGTTCTTTTTTTAATTTTTTTTTCAGATTGCAATTGGAAAAATTTGTTTCATTGTTCGGTGTCGTCCAAATTTGGTCGTTGGATTCTTGTTTTTTTTACAGGAGTATTTATCAATTTGATGGTTGGACGTTAAATAGGATTTTTGATTTAGATTTTAATGTAATTTAAATTTCTTAAATTTTATCTTAATTTTTTAGAGACTTTTTTCCCTATTCTGCTCTATTTCCTTTTTTTAAGTTATTCCATTTTTTACCTGGTTTTTAGGAATCTTTATTTTTTTCTCAATTTTTTGCTTGAATGCGAAATGTATTGATAGATCCCTGTTTGAAAATTCAACTATTTTAAGTTGGAAGTTTATTCTTTTTAAAGTGAAAAGTCTAATATTATATTCTTGGTTCAGAACTCATCTCTTTCAGAGAAAATTTTTATTATTTGATGTGAAATTTATTTATTTTGTTGAAAATTTAACTATTTTCGGAAAAAACTCATCTTTTTAATAAAAAAATTCCTCTACTTGGTTGAATTTTGAACGGTTTTGCTCATAATTAATTTTTTCTTCAAAATTCAATCTATTTTTTGAAAATTCGTATTTTTTAAATTATTCTTCTTGGTTTGGAAGCTTATCAATTCTATTTGAATTTTTTAAAATTTTTTAAACTGATAATTTAGCTATTTCATTTTTTGTATAAAATTAATTTTTTTATTTTGATTGATTTTTCGGTTGAATTTTAATAGTTTTTAGATAGAAACTCAATTGTTTCACTTAAAGCGAACTTTTTTTATTGAAAATTCATCTAATTGATTGAAATTTGAACTGCTTTCATATTTTTTGGCATAATACTTTATTCTCCGATGAAAATTAAACGATTTGGTTTGAAAATTATTTTGTGGTTTTTGGAAATTAATTTTTCGAACTTGAAGTTTAACTGTTCCATTCTTCGTTTAGGTTTAATTTTTTTATTAAAAATTCATGGTTTTTAGATAAAAAATCAACTGTTTATCTAAAAGTGAACTTTATTTAATTAAAAATTCATATTTTTTGTTTGAAAATTGATGTACTTGATTAAAAGTTAAACTATTTTGTTTAAAATTAATTTTATTGGTTTAACTCTTCCATTTTTTGTTAAGAATTCATCGTTTTCAGTTCAAAATTCAATCTATTTTTTTTAAATTTATTTTTTAAGCTGAAAATTCAGCTATTCCATTTTTCGTTTAAAATTAATTGTTTTATTTTGATTGATTTTTCGGTTGAATTGCTTTGTTCAAAATTAATTTTATTGGTTGAAGATTTAACTTTTTTTTAAATTCCCTTTTTTATTATAAATTTCTTTTCTTAATTGAAAGTTCAAAACTTTAATTTATGGTTAAGCATAATCGTTTTTAGTTGAAAATTCAACCTTCTCGTTAGAAATTCGACTTTTTAAAATTAAAAATTCAACTTCTGTGTCAAAACATAATATTCTTTGTTGAAAATTCATCACTTTATTTCAAAATTTAACAATTTTGTCGAAAACTAGTTTTTTTTGTTGAGAACTAATCTTTTTAACCTAGAATTTAATTTTTCCATTTTTAGTTCAAGAATGGCCGGTTTTAGAAAAACTCAAATATTTGTCTAAAAATTAACTATTTTGTGTAAAATTCTTCTTCTTAGTTTAAAATTTAAATATTTTGTTTTAAAATACGCTATTTGATTCAAAATTAACTTTTTTGTAAAAAAATAATTCTTCTTGTTTAAAAATTTAAAGATTTTCTTTAAAAATTTGTTTTTATTGTTTGGAAATAATTTCTTGATTATTTTTTTTAATGAATTCAACTGCTTAATTTTAAGTTGAACTAATTTGATAAAACTAATTTTATTAGTTGAATTTTGAGCTATTTTGTTGCAAATGTTTTAAAATATTTTTTCTATCTTAGAGTTTAAAAATTCTATTTTTGTTATTAAATGTATCGTCTTTGGATAAAAACTCAACCGTTTTCGTAAAAAAAAAATTCTGCGAATTTAACTATTCCATTGTTGATTGAAGAATGATAGGTTTCAGATAAAAACTGAAATGTTTTATTAAAAATTAAATTTTTTGTTGAAAATTCGTCTGTTTTGGATGAAAAGTTTATTATTTTGGTAGAAAATTCGACTATTTGGTGGAAAATCAACTTTTTGGTTAAAAATTAAATTGTTTTGTAGAGAATTCTCCTTTTTGGTTTAAAAATTCCATTTTTTTATACTCAAAAATCACTCTTGGCTGAAGATTTAATTCTTGTTGAAAATTCATAATTTTTGTTTGATAATTCGACTGTTTTCGTTGTCAATTAGTTAATTTTTTTATCTAAAGAAATGAGTCTTCAGCTAAAAGGACCAATTTAAGAAAAATGAATTTTTAAGAGAAGAGTTCAATATTTAATTAAATAAATGAATTTTTAACCAACGCTTTGATTTACTAACCGAGAAGAACAATTTTTTTACTAAAAAATACAAATTATGAAAATAATATGCGGATGTTTAACCGAATACTTGAATTTTCATCAAAAAAATAAAACGAATTAAAAAAAAAGATCTTTTAAAAAAGAATATCTGGATTTTCTTTTCGGGTTCTATTAATTAAATTCCCATTTAAGATTAAATGCGAGAAAGGGGGAAGTTTCTTGAAAAACGGAAAAAAATAATTTATCAGGAAACGTAAACCAAATTTTCAAAATTCACTCTCTTGTATTTTCCAGTCTACGTGTCTTATTTTTTTCAGAAAGAAAAAAAAAATTGAATTTTACTATTTTTAATAAAATAACAAAATTACTCAAAAGACTATCCCAAGACGTAACGTAATTTATAGAGGGTCTCTACTCTGTTTAGTTAATCTGCCCTCTCAGATAATATCTAAATTCTCTCAATGTTATTAAATAAAAAAATGAAAAATATCTGAAGAATTTAATTCAAAGTTTTTTCAACTTCTTGTAGCATAAAACACTTTAAGCTCATTATCATTTGTCCCATTAGTGGTTCATAAAAATAAAATTTATATTTTTTATTTAAAAATATCAGTGTTTTTTCTGTCTCACGTAAAATTTCCGTTTTGGGACTTAAGCGCTTTTGCCCTGCGACCCTTAAAATGAAAAGGATAGAGAGGAGTTTCTACTATTTTTAGTGTTGATCGAAAGTTTTTGTAGAAAGTTGATTTGAAGGAATCCCCTCAGGATTAAAAATCCTGACCTATACGAGAGAGCATCGATACCTTGTTTCAGGATAGTCTTATTTTATCCTTTTAGACTTGAAAACTCGAAGCCCTTTCTATTTCGGTTTTGCGGTCGAATGGCGATTTGTCTCGATCGACGAAATCCTTTCACGGAGCATTCGTCTTCCTTTTAGATTTTTCGCCCGTTTCGGCGAGCCTGCACGAATTCTTTTTCTGTATAAGACTAACGAAACTCGATACCACGTAATCGATCTTACTCTCCTGTATGCACGAGTGGAATTTATAGACGTTAGCCTTCAATGTCCGATCCGACCCTATCCTATCCTATCCTATCTTATCCTATCTTATCATGTCTTATCATACAGTAAGACACCGGTGACACAGACGCAGTTGCATGCACTTGAATAGAATACAAATTTTTCGCGTGACCTGTGTCAGAAACTGCATTTCAACTCTCGAGCCAACTACGAAATTATTCTGTCGTTCTACATTTATTTTCTTATTGCATCGGATATTCCGAAACACAGAATCATTCCTAAAATATTTCAGGAAAAGCCAAAAAAAACATTATTCATTCCAATGTCAGTATGTGAAGACTCTTTTGTCCATCCCACGTACCCTAAAATAAAGTAACACCCGCTCCTACACGAATTTTAGTCTGCACAAAAAAATTGTGCACAACGTATACTGACCACATTATAATATCCGATCCGATCCTATCCTATCATACAGTAAGACACCGGTGACACAGACGAAGTTGCATGCACTTGTAGAGAATACAACTTTTTCGCGTGACCTGTGTCAGAAACTGCATTTCAACTCTCGAGCCAACTACGAAATTATTCTGTCGTTCTACATTT
>JAAAKG020057836.1:0-18008 GCA_010014905.2 Druon quercuslanigerum | reverse complement strand
ATGGTAGCTGAAAATAAAAACGAGTGCAAAATAGGGAGCAAATATTAAAGTAGTTTGATATAATAGTGTTTAACATATTGTAAAAAAGTTCACATTTTGGACAAAATCGAGTGTGAAGCACGAAATACGTGAAGAGAATAGTTTTCGATGCTTTCACCTTTGTTTTTAAAAGGTCTGGTACATAAATTTGGGGGAAATACAAAGTCCGAACGCGTAGCGCGAGATACGAGGCACGTCCAGAAAGTAAGTGTACTCAATTTATGTAGGGTTTAAAAAAAATTTATTAAAACAAAAACATACTTGGTTACACTTGTACATATGTAAGTTATTTTTCGACATAGTCAACATCCCTCTCGATGCAAGTGGTGAGCCGCGGGATCAATTTTTTGATGCATGCCTCGAAGAAGTCTCCAGCCAGATCTTTCGCCCACTTCTCCACCTGCCCCTTCACCTCCTTGTCCATTTAAAACTTGTTTCCACCCATGTGCACCTTCAGGGAAGTGAAGAGATGGAAATCTGAAGGGGCCAGGTCAGGGGAATACAGGGGGTGGTTCAAAACGTCCCATCCAAAAGAGTCCAGGAGTTGCTTCGTGGCGTTGGTCGTGTGAGGTTTGGCATTTGTCGTGCAGCAGGCAGACTCCCTTCGTCAGCATGCCCTTCCTGTTATTCTGAATCACCCTTTTTAATTTTTTTAGCCTCTCACAGTATCTTACCGCGTTGATGGTCTCCCCGAGAGGCAGATATTCAATCAAAATTATGCATTTATGGTCCCAAAACACGGATGCCATGATTTTTTTGGCTGAAATTGTAGTTTTGAATTTCTTGGCGGAGGGTGAGAAGGTGTGACGCCATTTCTGAGAATGCCTATTAGTTTCAGGCGTGTAGTGGACAACCCAAGTTTCGTCTCCAGTAACAATAGAGTAGAGAAAATCATCGCCTTCGAGTTCGTAGCGTTCCAAAAACTCTTTGGAGCTCTGCACTCGATTCAACTTGTGCCTGTTCTTTAAGCTGTTTTGGGACCAACCTCGCAGACAATTTTCGGTATCCGAGACTTTCTGTGATTGTTTCATATATCCGGGATCTGGAGATTTGCGGAAACATCGCAGAAAGATCATCTAACGTCAATCTGCGATCGTCACGGACCGCAATCTCAATTTTCTCCACAAGTTCGTCAGTCACAATTGAAGGTGTTCCGCTCCTCTGATCATCATGCACGGAAGTACGGTTATTTTTAAACTCGCTAAACCACTTGTACACACTCGTACGATTCATAGCTCCATTACCGTAAACAGTTTTCACCTCATTATAAATTTCAACCGGAGCTTTTCACTTCATAACGAGGTAGCTAATGACGGCGCGAATATCGCACTTGGCGGGAGATACGATCGACATTTTTCGCGAGAGATGCTACTGCGTCAAGGGTTTTCAATACACTAAACTGGGATTGGTCTCGCTTTGAAGGGGAGGGGTCAGGCTACGCGGCAGTGCTGCTCACATGTCGAAAAAGTATTCCCTACAGCTTTGAGAGTACTAGTACACTTACTTTCTGGACGTGCCTCGTAAACAGATTATCGATCGCGAAGCGCGAGAACCAACAGCCGTTCCGGATAAGATTAGGATCTATTTTGCGTACACAAATAACTGGACAAATATCAGATAAAACCGGATAAAATTCATATGAAAAAAATAGTCTAAAACATAAAAATTTCCGAATTTAACGGGTAAGATCCAAATTAATCGTATTCGTCAGAAAGGAACATTTTTTTACTTGAATGGGTGAGATTTGGATTAATCACATTCCTAAATTCGTACAAGTTTCGGATTTAACCGGATTAATCGCATCCGCCAGACTGTACAAAGGACGGACTCGGCCGGACACAATTCGGATTAAACGCATCCGGCAGACCGTACAAAACCCGGATTCAACCAGACACAATTCGGATTTATCGCATCCGTCAGACCGTACAAAATACGGACTCAACTGCACACAATCCGGATTTATCGCATCCGTCAGGCCGTACAAAACATGGATGTTTAGGGAAATAGGTTATGTCCTGTTTAAAACTCATGAAATCTTAGGAAATTAATCAAGAGACGCCTACGATATTCGCCTGATAAATAGTCCATGCGTTAATACTTTGAACTCTCTTCTTACCGGATGAGTATAAGAAAAAAAACATAGAAAAAATAATTACTCATAGACAATTATTGGATAATGTTGAAACTTTATTTCATAAGTCATTGTATTATTTAAATTTTTTACTTATCTAAAGCTTTGTCTCAGCTTTCCATCACAATTTGGATCTGAGATAAGGTCCTCCTCTATAATTGACTCTGTAAGCTACTACTATTTATATTGTGTAATTTTTATGACAGCTATATTCACAGAAAATGTAAAGGAATTTGCCTGATTTTTGTCGCCTCGTTTCTAATGATTTCCCAACAAAATATAACAATTGAAAGTCGACTGTCGTGAAATTGACACTGTTGACCCTTCTTTTAAACCTTCGCTCAACTGTAACGTTATTGATAATTAATGTATTATGGTGTCATAAATAGAGAATCTGTTCGCAATAAAATTATCTTTGCACTGAAGTTTGTTACGTTCTTAAGCGATTTTTTTTACTGACTTATTCAAACTTTAGTAGGGAGGTAAACATTTTTTAAACCTACAGTAGATCGGTTGTGAAATTGGATACAAATAGTCTGTAAAAGAACGACTCCTGCAATTTTTTTGTATAATTTTAGTTTGCTTATTGTTTTGGAACGGGATGTACGGTTTTAAGGTTTTAAAAATGCACTACAACATTTTATAGACCCTGGAATGGGTTTCGCGGTCATGCAAGTTAGGGTAAGTCTCTGATTTTTCGACAAAAATTCGGCAACTGCTAAAAAATGAGAGTAAAGTTATGTAGCACGACGTGAAGCCGACTGACAGCGGATGGCGCTGATCGCTCAGCCTTACTTGATCGTACTACGGAAATGCACAGTCGACAAAAGTCGCATATGTCTTGGCGAAAATTTTAAATTACTAGAATTAAAAATACAAATTTTTTTTTAAAATTCTTTATTGACATGTCTTACTTGATCTCTGAATGAGAAAAGTGTGGAAAGTTATAAAGGGATGCTGGTGTGAGCTCGCTGATAATAATCCATAATAATTTTGCTATAAAAAAAAAATTCAATTATTCACATAACTTTTTATCTAGTAACGTGCAAAACACATATGGAAATGTATTATTACGTAGAATCATATAAATAAGGTGAGTATTGTACACTCTATTCTCTCTTTATAGAACACTAATATTACTCGCGTTCCCAGAATCTAAAACGCCATCAGAAAGGCACACGTAAAAACATATAGTTTTGTAATTTTTGTAAAATAATCATATTTTAACTATTATTTATTCAATAAACTGATTTTAATTGTAATTATACTAATAAAAATTATATAACTAAGTAACCTGTTATACCCAGGAGCAATAAAAACGTTTCACACAGCTAATTGACTGATCTCGTGACCTTTTTTACATTCTCATCAGACACTCTCTGAGTGTCAGTAACTAAAGATCAGGTTTGTTAGCCAGCTATTTTGGATAAACATTCAAAAAGTTAGAGCATTTTCAACATTGTTGAAAACATTTTTTTCAAAATTTAAAAATTGGGCCGGGGGCCAATTGTTTCGGCCGAGTCGAGCGCTGACTGTACAGTCTTCTTGAAGAAGATGCTAGGCTTGGACTGCGAAAGCTACGTAGGAATGACAGTGCAGGACTACATATTAGGGGCCGTGAAGCCATCCCTGTCACGGGTCGCAGAAATAAGGTTGGTCTAACCCCTGACCCTTTTCCAGGAAATAAGGAATTTTTAACTAATCAAAATTAATTTATAACAAAAAATAGTTTCAGTTTCCACAAGTGATAAATTTTCAACCAAACTGTTCAATGTTCAATCTAAAAAGATGACGGGGCCCCTAATATGTAGTCCTGCACTGTCTTTTCTTTTTTTTTCCTTTTGCTAGTGTCTCTCTTTCTCGCTCCTAATGTATTGCGATGGTGGGTACTACGTAGGGTTCGCAGTCCAAGCCTAGCATCTTCGTGAAGAAGAGTGTACAGCGAGCGCTCGACTCTGCCGAAACAATGGGCCCCCCGGCGGCAAGGTTAAGGGGCTGAATGTGAACCCTGTGATAGCTTTTACCCAAAAATTCTATTTGCATATATTCATAGTGTTCACAAACAATTTATCGTAATGATTTTTTTTATAAAACACAAATTTACGAGAGTTATAGCATTTTCAAAATTCCAAAAAACACAAGAAAATGAACATTTTAAGCCAAATAATGCACGATATGAAAAAAAGTCAAGAGAAGAAAAATGTTGCTTTTTGAATACCCCACAAGATTATCATAAACACTTTATGAATTTGCGGTTAAACTGTGTAAAAAAGGGGAAAAGGTATGTAGACAACAATTGTGCAGTTTAAACAGATCTACAAATTTTCTTTATTTTTGGAAACTAAAGCAGTTTCTATGTTTTAATAAATTTTTATCTGAACTGCTATTATAGGACCTGTAAGGGTTTATTGGATTTTAAAATATTTCAAGTTATTTCACAAAATTTCCGAGAATTTCAATAATATTGAGGTATTTAAAGGGTCCGAACACATTTCAATAAATTTTCAAAGATTTTATTTACAAGAATTCAGGGATTTCGTAAGGTTTTAAAGATTTCTAAATATTTCAAGGTATTTCCAAAGACTTTAAACAATTTGTAGGTCAATCATATTTTGAAATATTTGAATGAATTTTCAGTTGGTTTAAACAATTTGAATTGATATAAAAGGAGCTTATAATATATTATAAACTAAATAGAATGGGGGTTGGAAAAATTTTCCTAGCATTTCAGGTAATGTGGAGTGTTTTTAGAAGACCCGTTAGATTTTACAGAATTTCAAAAGATTCCAAGTTATTTCACAAGATTTTCGAGTATTTCAATGATTCAAATAAATTTTGAGAGATTCCATTTATAAGAATTCAGGGATTTTGTTTGGTTTAAATTTGAATCGACTTTATTATTTATTGAATTAGAAAAAACTTTGTAAACTCAATTTAAAATATATGATAAATCCAGAATTAGGTGCATCTTCAGACGGCCTTGTTTATAGTCCATTGATCAATTTGGACTTCGTGAAATGAAATACCCAAAAGTCTTGGAGAACTTTGAGCCGACTTATTTGCATATGCGGAGTATAACTCAAAGGTCTGCGCTTTGCAGCCATCTTGTAGGCGCTTAACTGTTCTTAAAAGTAAATTTTAAATATTATTCATAAGCCCAATAGGCAATGGTTATTATGGAAAGACTATGGTGTGATTTTCTGATTTGGAATCTGTGAACGGAATAAATCACGACTGCATGCTCTGTGGTGCGAGAAACAACCAGAGCTATCGCACTTTTCGGATGAAAATCTGCGAAACCATGTCGAACGACTCAAAAAATAGGACTATGTAAGCGGAGCACCTACTCTTTCACAGCCCGAACAAGCCGGCAATAGAGAAAAAGAGGCAACACTAAGACCAAAAGTTTTTCAGGTCACCTACCCACTATATCAGAGCAGTCGGTTTAATGGCATATCTAAACGTATAAACTTTTGTTCGTTTTGAGTGGAAAATTGTCTGGCGCCCTTCAGTCACTTCTCTGGACTTATTTATGAGGTCTACGAAACTAAAAATTAGATACCGTCATCAATAAAGGTAAAAATAAAGCAAATAAGAAAAAATGGGCTTATAAATGATGCCTGAGTGACGCAAACGTGAGGTTGGTAGAGTGAAAATTAAAATCGCGAAGATCAAATTAGATAGGAATTAGTGCCAATCTTGAGCATTTTATTTAAAATTTGAAATGACTGAGGATTTTAAATAGAACATGAGTCAACACATGTTTGAATTGAATAGATAATCGGATGTTTTTAAGCAAACTGATCAACTGAATTAAGCTAAATAAATTAAACCTTGTAAAAATGGTAAAACTCTTTTAATTTTGAAATTAATTAAAATTAATTAAAATTTTTAATTGTAAAAATGAAAATAAGTTAATATATTCACAATGGCATTTCCAGCTTAACTTTTTGGAACGTTTGTTCATGGGGTCATTGACATCGCGAGTGAGAAAATTGTTTAACAAAATTGTGTGCCAGTTCAATTAACTGACCTAATATAATAAATAAGGTCAAACCAATTGAATTCTTTCATTAAATATGAAGTTAAATAATAATTTAAAGAAAAGAATTTAATTAATCTGGACCAAGAAAGGTTTTTAATAGTCCATAACATCGAAATTTGCTTTTTTGTTGTAATACATTTTTCTTGAAGCATAGTAAATATGGACCCGAAAATTGTAAAGTAAATTGCGATGTCAAACTTAATAGGAAAAATAAAAATAATGTCGAGGTCAACACATGGACATTGCCTGTCATAGTCTGTCAACTTAATGACTGACATTCAGAGGGTAAATTGAGGCATACAATTTTCTTTAATTTTCTCTCATACACTTGGTGGACTGGAGAAACTATGAGCACCTAAAAATAAAATAAATAATTCGTAATGATGACATTCCGGTTCCCCAATGCTCTGAACGTGACAAGAGCCTTCAACCAAAACTGGAAATTACCTGGATTTGAGTATTCCGCCAGAATAATTAAACTTCAATTGAATTTTCTCTGAGTAACGAGTATGATAGGTTTAAGTATAATTAATTGTTATAATAGATGAAATTGATTATATTTGATTTTTGTTGTTGAAATTTTCTGTGTTCCATTAAAATTATAATTTTAAATTAAAATGTCGGACGAACGGGGTATCGAGATCACACCCTATGAGTTTTCAATGTCTGAGGATCACATCAGATGATACTTGGCGAGAGTGGCGAGGATATTTCGGGATCCTTGGACGTTCTAGGGGCCCGTATAGTATGATCCCTAAGAAGGACAGTTTCGATACATGAAGTGCCCCAATCGCCAAACTACGAATATGGTATGGACTTGGGCGATGGGCATTACTCAGCCGAGTTACAGGAGCCTATCAATGAAATTTTGGGGCTAGTTTTGCTACATACGGGTGGAGTCCGATCGCGCGTTGATAGCGAGGCGGATCCTAACGACGAATGTCTAGGTGCAACTCGTAGATTATTTGAATCTCCAGCGCATAGCATGAAGGGGCAGGTAAGCATTAGGCCCCTTGAATTACACCCTCTTCCGTCATATTTCGGGGCTGCTAGCTTTCATACTTCCGCTACTAGTAAGGACTCCATGTTATGTTATACGCGGCCAGTGATGAGTTCAGCCCCTTACATGGCATCGAACCTGTTGAGATCAAATGGGGTCTGAGACTCCGAGTACATTCCTAGCCACTAAGGAGACGTACCACGACTTCCCACACCTTCTTGTGTGCATAATGAGAACCCACAATTGTCCTCAGTACCCATTCATGGTCCGACTTCTTAAAATTGGTATTGATCATCCCCTTACTAATCCAAATAGCGGATGGGAGGGTAGTTCTTACGCTCCATTTTTAAGCTTCGAGTCAATACGAACTTAGCAAATTCATAACATCGTTCATTCAGGCTTAAGGCTAAATAATATTTCTCCGGTCCACAGTACAACCCTCAGTGCTGCAGGGGCATCACCTATATTAGAGGCAAAGCCTGTGGCGTCTACGCTTTTCTCAGTTGAACCACAGAGATTTAACCCATTCATTCAACAGGCCTCTATTGAAATGCCTCCCTCAACCTTGCCACAGTACTGGTCAATTTGTGCACACCCTTTGTCAGGCAAGAGGGGCTATGCCCACACCCGCACGGTACCTTCGTACTAGGTTCCAAAATACAAACGTGGACACTATCGTGCAGATTTGGGGAATCACGTTTAGTGGGGATAATGTCACTAGTGCGGAACACTTATTAACGAGGGCATTCGATCTCAAGCCTTACGGATGAGGAATTGATGATAGGGATTCCATTAATTCCAGAAAAATCACCCCTGCAATGAGTCAGTTACTCGTTATCAGGGTCTTTCTTTATCGGGGATTTTCTGACATGCTTGCAGGATATATTCCTCAAGTTTCAATGACTAGTTACCATGAAAGAGCATCTGGACCATACCCATCGTAATCTCAAGCCTGATCTTCATAGGTCTATTCGTCGCTTCGAGATTTTTTATTATAATTAGTTAACGTTGCTTGCAGTAGATTGCACTAATCCTCTCTTCCTTTAAACTCCACTTTGCCACATTGCAGTCAATTTAAAACCTACATATAAATTGATGATATGCGAAAATAAATTAAATTATTTCCTAAACTCTCCGTTTCCTAAAATTTCCTGCTACTGCGGTTGGGAACGAATTGCGAGGCTGGAAATTCATAGTCATCAAATTCCTAAGTTATCAGTTTTCTGTTCCCGCTGTCTTGCCATCCATCTTATATGAGAATCCCTTATTTAACAAAAATGCCCCACTTTTAGTGCAATTGGTACCTTCAAACCACAATGCGTCCTATCAAATTTCGCAGTTTCTCATTCTTCCTTCCTTCCTTGTTTTTATTGATCGTAACGCTGACAGGACAGAACCAAATACGGGACGCATGTATAAATTAAAGGAAAATCTTTTCCAACGAGTAACAAAGAATTTATTTTACTGAGGGCACTAAAAATTTAATTAGGAAAAGTTACAAATTTGTTTAGCTCTACTCGTTCTATTAAATTTCAAATTAAAATCACGGAACACGGGAATGGTATCAGGAGTAGTCATTGTTTAAGTTTGTCAAGTTGAAATTTGCAGAATACGGATCCGGTTAAGCAGTGCAAATTTTAGTGTCACTTGATCATTAAAAAATTAATACAGTAGACGAAAACGGTTAAGGAGTAGCAATAGGAAAAACGGAAAAGTGTGCGGAGAGCGAAACGGCCGAAACTCCGGATGGTAAAGAATGAAAAGAGTGAAACTACCAGCTAAAACTATGTTCTTTGATTGTTCCTTTCTTTTCCATTAAATTTCTATTGCTGTAAAAAATATTACGTGACCAACCCTCTTCTACTAAAAAGAAAAGAGGTGGTAATTTTAAATGACTAATCTGCAAATGTAAACAAAAACCTATTTGTGTTTATTGTGACATGTGTTTATTTTTATTTCATGAAAAGAAATCTCAAATTAGTATAGGGTCTTGTCCTATTTAACTGATTTCGATTAATCAATCTTATGCCCAAAATTGGTAGGCTAAGTTTAAAAATGGCCTTTTTAGTTACAAGATAACGAAGAAACGATCTCGCAAAATAAACAATTCTTCGAAACATAGTAAGAATTGGTATTTTGGACCTCCGGGCTACTTGCAAGACAATAGGAACAACTTCAGTTAACAATTATTTTTTATTAAGTTGTTCGCAAGAAATTTTTGGTAGCATCGGTGGAATCGCTTCGCGTGTTCTGGCTTGAGCTTACTTACGAATTTTGAGGTTTGGTTTCCATGAATAAAAAATTAACAAAAAAAACCGCATTATAATTTAATTTAACAATTTAGAATTAAAATTTTGTGCCTAAAGCATAAGTTTTGTTTCTGATAAAAATTGAATTGAAATTGTGTTAAACTATTGGTAACTTATAAATATAACTTACACGCATCGAATGTTGAGCTCGGTGCTATAGTAAGCGTCATATTTTGATTGATAACTTATATTTTTAATTTTTGAGTTCTAAGAATGCTTAATTTGTATTCCGTTTTCTTTATTCAGACTTAAATTTGGCGCTAGTTGCATGAGTTTGGTCTCAATAGACCCGCTAATCACAAAATTCTCTGTTAGAAAGCATGCATCCTAGTTTAGTTAAAGATACATTTGAAATCGAACACTTTAAATGTAAAAAAGGGAATATTGTTTGCAGCACAATCGAAACTTAATCACAAGAATTCCATATAAATTTTGGTGCTAGTTGCACGAGTTTTATTTTCAATTAATATTAAGCTTAAATTACGTTAACTTTGAGAACTAGAAATGTGATTCAAATGCACTTAATTATAACTTTGTGCTAGAAGCCTGAGATTTCCCTTGTTTGTCAGTTTACATTGAAGTTCCAAATTTCAAACTACAGAGTGAATGTAAGTTGGAGCTGGGTTTTTCTTTTTAGTTAAATTTTCTATTATATGAGCTTTGTTACTGATTTAATTGAAAAGATTATTTTCATTAACAAACTTTGTACTATAGTTTCTAAGGCCTTCATTAGCCTCGTAAAATGCACTAAGGGAACAAAAAGAGAGTTAATTTTCAAATCAAATTCAAATGTATCGAGTGAAACATTATGGTCTTCACCCGCCGAATTGATTTGCAAGAAAATCTGTGGGAAAAGTCTGATTATGCGGAATAACGGAAAACAAGTAATTTGTGTACTTTTTAGTTTTTATAAAAGAGACAAATGACATAGGGTACTCTTTACCAAATTACATGAGATTTTCAAGGTTCCTTTAAAAAGAACGACCACTCATCGTACGAGAAGAACAGGCCGGTTGAAAAGTAAGTTCTTTTTCGACTCATAATAGAAAAATGCAAATTTCACGAAAATCTTTTAAGATCCTTTCTCGAATTAAAATAAATAAATCAATTTTAAGAAAATTTTCAAAATTCTTTTTCGAATGAAAACAAATAAATCAATTTTAAGAAATTTTTTAAAGTTCTTTTTCGAATTAAAATAAGCCAATTTCACGAACAAATTCTAAGTTCTGTTTCGAATAAAAAAAAATGTTATTTTTTGAATGAAAATAAATAAATCAATTTCAAAAAAATTGTTCGATGTTATTTTTTGAATAAAAATAAATAAATCAATTTTTAGAAATTTTTTAAAGTTCTTTTTTGAAACTAAATGAATAAATAAATTTTCAAAAAATTTTCAAAGTTCTTTTTTGACTTATAATATAAAAAAAAAATTTCACGAAATTTTTTTAAGTTACTTTCTCGAATCAAAATAAATAAATCAAGTTTACGAAATTGTTTAAACTTCTTTTTCGAATTAAAATAAATCAATTTCAGGAACAAATTCTAAGTTCTTTCTCGAATAAAAAAAAATCAATTTTAAGAAATTTTTTTAAGTTCTTTTTCAAAATTAAATAAATAAATCAATTTTAAGAAATTTTTCAAAGTTCTTTTTGGAATGAAAACAAATTTCAATTTTTTAAAGTTCTTTCTCGAATTAAAATAAATAAATCAATTTTAAGAATTTTTTTAACGTTCTTTTTCGAATTAAAATAAATCAATTTCACGAAAAAATTCTAAGTTCTTTCTCGAATTAAAAAACATCAATTTAAAGAAATTTTTTAAAGTTCTTTTTCAAAATTAAATAAATCAATCAATTTTAAGAAATTTCTCTAAGTTCTTTTTCGAGTTGAGATAAATAAATAAACTTCACAAAAAATTTGCTATGTTATTTTTTGAATTAAAATAAATCAATTTCACGAACAAATTCTGAGTTCTCTTGATATAGTCCACCTAACGGCTCCCTAAAATTTGAGAACCATTTCAAAGCAATTTTCCAGGAATGAATCCCCGCTCGTATTTACCTAACCATAGATCCGAGCTGGGAAAACCTTCCAGCTTAAAATTTCTTTTTAATGGCTCTTTAACGACCTCGCTTTCCCTCGGAGGAAGAGAGTCATAAAGGCCCACCTGGCAGCAGATGTGAGGCAAGGTTTCCTCACGACGTGCCAGGCTGAGGCAAAGCGTCGGCCTTCTGCCTGACGCTCTCTCTCTCCCTCTTACAGAGTAAGGAAACCCCGGCAGTGACGGCCAACTCGCAATATTAAAACGCAAAAAAATTCCAAACTATTTTAGCCAAGGGTTTAAAAATATCTTATACTGGCGTTACTTTTTCTATTAGTTTATTTCCATAATTATTTTAACTTTTCATTTTTATTACTATTTTCTTTATTTTATTACTTCTAACTTTTTCAATTATATGTATGCAATTTTTTTCTACATTCTAAGCTAATATAAGCTTGATTTTAAGGGCCCTTTATTATTACGAAAACCTTACTTATATATTTTTACGATATTATATATGTTATGTTTCATATTCTTTCGATTATTGTTTTCCGTGCCTTTATACATGTTAATCGAAAGTGCATTTCTATTTTATTTTTCCGACTCACTTGTATCCTGCCATGCTAATTTTTACTTGAGCTACGTTGCTGCCTCAAATTTGTTTTCTTTTATAAACTCGATACATCCGTCTTATTTTCTACTCTTCACTTTTACTATGTTTTCTCGTTTTTTGTACTCATTGTGCCTGTACATTGTAAGTAAATTTTCGCCTGAAAATATCCAACATTGCATCCTTAAAATTCGATTTGAAAAAGACACTCTGTATTCTCGAAACTGTAAAATTGTAGCGTTTTAGTTCCGTACAAATCGATCTTTCGCGCACGAACGAAACTTCCGCCGATGGAAGGGAGCGCCGGGGCGGTCGGCAATGCCCCTCAATGGCTCCGCGCCAATTGCTGGCCGGCATCCTCGCGCCGAGCTCTGTTTAAAAAAAGACGGTGCGTTCTACCGAACGAATGCACTCTCGCTCTAGCTAGTCAGTGGGCTCATACCGACTTCTGACGAATCCTTGTAAGTATTCAAATCTGAGCGTAGAGTAAATCTTGAATAATCCAAAAAATCTGAGTATTATTTTAAACTTCCTTGCCATTTCCCTCTTCCAGCTGTCTAAGTACATTTATCCTCTCATCCTCACTATCCATGCCTAAGTTTAACCTCAAACGTTCCCGCCCTGGTAGGGCATCCCGACTCCGTCATCTTCTCACACTACTTCGCAACGACCTTGGGGGTCACTCTAACCCTGAATGATTCGAAGCTTGCAACGGAAAGCCCAAAGCCGTTGTGAAATCGGTAGTAGTTATTCCAGAGCATTCGCGTTTCTTTATCCATCGTCCTGCTCCTCCTCCAAAATTTTCAACACCTCTCACCCCCTCACCCCGCAAACAGTAGAAGTTTGAAGACGACGATGACGTCATTATTATCCTCGACGACAACGTTGATGATGAGGTCTTCGCGCCTTTAAGCCCACCTGCCAAGCGGAGGTGTTAAGAGGAGTTGCGAGCTGACGAAGCCTAGGCGGATCCTTACCTTTACGCGTACACTTCCACGCTGATCACAACCTACACTACACGGGGCTACGATTCATTAGAACAGGCCTCATCACTACTCATACATCGGGGCTACGGTTCATTAGAACCGGCCTCATCACTACACTACACGGGGCTACGGTTCATTAGAACCAGCTTCATCACTACACTACACAGGGCTACGGTTCATTATAACCGGCCTCATCACTACTCATACACCGGGGCTACGGTTCATTAGAACCGGCCTCACTGCCCCGAAGCAACGGTTCCTTAGAACCGGCTCCACGTCGACCGCACTCAGGGTGACGGTTCGCCGCACCGGCCCTCACACACCAAATTCATGACACATCACCACGCTACACCATCACTCTTACATCACGATCAAGCCGGGCTCTCACAACTTCGCAACCAGGCTAGTATCACTCTCTGGGATACAAAAAATCAATTTTAAGAAATTTTTTAAAGTTCTTTTTCGAAATAATAAATCAATTTCACAAAAAATTTTCTAAGTTCTTTTTCGCATTAAAATAAATCAATTTCACGAACAAATTCTAAGTTCTTTCTCGGATAAAAAAAATCATTTTTAAGAAATTTTTACATTCTCATCAGAGAAGGTATTAGATTTGTGTAAAATTTGACCCCCCGGTTTTCGTCAAAAGTCCACGTTTTGAGACCCCCTGAACCCGAAAAACAGGTTTTTACGAATGCGTCTGTCTGTATGTATGTATGTCTGTATGTATGACGGGGTAAGCACGAAAACATTCGAAAAAATCAACAGATTGGATTGTCCTTTGGTACACACTTTTAGTGTCTCAAATTAAAGGTCAAGTTCGTTAGCTAGCCATTTTGGATAAAAATTCAAAAAGTGAGCACATTTTGAAAATGTTTGAGACCACTTTTTTTCAAGGTTTAAAAATTCTATGTAAATTTATTAGTAGTACTCGAAAAGACTAACAGTTTATTTAAATGGGACACGTACTTTTTGTTCCGATCATAAAAAAATAAAATTAAAAATTAAATTTTTGGAAAAACGACACAAGATATGAAAAAAACGAATTCATAAAAGTTGTTTGCCTAAAAAAGGTCTAAACAATTTTTATTAATAATTTTTCGATACGACACATAGTTTTCGATTCAATAATAAAAAATAACATTAAGAATAATAAAATTAAATGTTTGGAAAAACGGAACAAGATAAAAGAGAAGGTTTATTAGGGCGTATATTCCAAAACCGAACCAAGCAATACGAGATAGAAAAATAAAGTCAGAAAACATATCTCTGCTTTTTAAAAAACCTACAAAATTTCCTTCAATGATTTTTTAAATAGACCTATAATTTTTTTAAATCCTCGAAAATACTATCGATATCTCAACAATTGAAATTTCAAGCCCATGACAAGAAATACGAAAAAAAAGTAATTAGCATACAAAAATTTGCCACTTTTTTCCGAGTCTCCAAAAAGACTTCCCTCACATTTACATTTTTAAATTCAAGACATCAAAACTAAACAATTTATGCTTTTAAATATTAAAATCGAACTTTCTAAATTACGGAATCTATAGCGCAACCATTCTAAAAAAATTGCAAAACGTAGCAATTGAAAAATTTTGAGATAATATATTCAAAAATAAATATAATATTAAAAATAAAAACACTCTAAATTTCACAATTGTCAGATAGGTCTTAAAAAGTTTTCAAATTAAACATTTTCAAAACAAACTGACATCACTTTACATGTGTACAATATTGAAGATTCAATTTTGGAATTGTCTAAGTTTTACATTTTTAACTTACAAGTAGAATTATTGCATTTAAACAAAATTAAAAATGTAATTATTTTGCTACTAAACATTACTTCAGTTCTAAGTGAAAACGGTTTCAATTTTAGAAAATCTGGTCTGAAAATTTAAATGTTAATCTATTTGATTTTGAATGTTTAGTTATTAAAAGGCAGCGACTATCAGAGGAAGAAACATGCCTCAAATCTCCTTAGAGGATCTCTTAAGTTTATCATCTACGACACACCCTCAGGATGCCTTGAGAAGTAACCCTAAATCCAAATGTGTCAATTCTTCACAAAATATAAACAATTAAATATTATCTTTATGTTTTTTTTTTTGAAAAAAATTACTATTGTTTGTCTGGTGCAATATTTATCAACATTCTAAAGCAATCTTTTACTGGACTACTTACCACTGTCCACTTCACGAAAAAAAAGAATTTCCTTGAACTTTTTTTGTGGAATTAAGTATTTTATAATGTGACATCAAATGACAAAATACTATTACCTCTAACATTAATTTTTTTATAACATAGAACAAATTATTTTTTAACATGAGTCGATTTGGATATTATTTTTTATTTTTCAATATATATTTACTTAAATAATTAAAGCAAGTTTGAGTGCACCTATAGAACGCATATTTGTTGGATCTCGAGCTACGTGCTCAGTCTTTGCACTTTTTGACTATTGAAGATTGATATTCACAAATCCAATTTTTAAATATTAATATAAAAGAAATCATACGAAAATTATTCCAACAAGTACCTGCTTTTATTATCAAAGAATGTTTTGAAAAGGAAATCAAACTGAATCAAAAAGCTATTAGGGATAGTAAAAAACATAATAATTTTTTTTAAGTATTCCTAAAGAGCAAGGAGATGTTCAAAAGTTGTATTTTAATATTCACTTTATTCTTTTCCATGATCAACCTGATCCCTGGTTTTTAAATATTTCTAATGTGGCTGAAATGTGGTGAAAAAATTACATTCAATTACTTGAAATCATTAAAGATATTGAATCTAATATTAGTAAAGTTCCTGACAATAAAGTAAACGAATTTAGATCAATTTTTATGGGTTTATCTAATGATTTCTTAAATAATAATATTCCAAAAACTATAGTAGTAAAAGAATTAAATGAAGCTTTAAGTGAAACAAGAATTTGCCTTAAAAATCATCCAGAATTAATGATTACGAAATCAGATAAAGGTTCTATTACGATAGCTATTCATAAAGATATTTATATTGAAAAAATGTTACAAATTTTTAATGATGAAGACAGTTTTCAAATAATTTCAAATTATCCCACTTAAATGCTTTAAAAAGGGACATTTAAAATCCTAGATAGTATGGGAACTAAAAAATGTTTAGGGAATAATATTGCACGATGTGATATTGATACAACGAGTATCCATATTTCATTAGCTTATGGCCTTGTTAAAACACATAAAACTGATTATCCATTACGACCAGTCATTTCAACAATAGGCTCTCCAACCAGAAAATTAGAAGCGTTATTAAACAATATTATTAAAAAATAAATTAAAACTTCTAAAAACTCGATAAAAAATAGTTATGCTTTTTCAAAACTCATTAAACATGTAATAATACCCGTCGATCATATTTTTGTGTCTTTTGATGCAATAGCTATGTTCCCAAATACACTATATGAAAGAGTGGAAAATGCTTTAATTAAACGTTGGAAATTGATTAAAATTGAACGAAAAATCCCAAAAAAAAATTTCTAGATGCTAATAAATATGTTTTTTATTCTGTCCATTTCAAATTTAACAATAATTTCTATAAAAAAAAGTTTGGAACTTCCATAGGGTCTGTTTTGTCTCGAGTTTTAGCTGAAATTTTTATGGAAGATTTGGAAAATTAAGTTTTTGATAAAAAAGATTTTAATATTGATTTTTATGACATAGGTATGTTGATGACTCCGCACTTAGTGTTCATAAGAATAAAGTAGAAACTCTCTTAAATACTTTTAATAGCATACACCCAAGATTTCAATTCACAGTTAAAATTGAAATGGAAGAAAAATTACATTTGTTCAGAAACAATACTTAGTTTTCTTTCCAATCAATCTATTCAAAATAAGATAGGAGTTGTTAAAAACTTAATTGATAGTTCTCTCAAGTTGTCAAATCCAATTTTTGATGAAACAAACATAGAAACGTGTAAAGAAATTTTGTTTCTTAACCATTATCCTATTGAGTTTATTGAAAAACATGTGCATAACAAGATAAATTATATTAAAAACATTAATATGAAACAAATTACGAGAAATAATGAAGAATATAATACTTTCAACACTATTGTGATTCCATTTTTTGGTAAAATCTCGATAATCCTGAAATCAATGTTAGGTAGATTAGGTTTACATACCATATATAGAATTCTTTTTAAGATCAATACGATAGTAAAATTAGGAAAAGATAAATATGACACGCTAGATAAGAGGGATGTAATATATAAGAATAATTTCAAGAACTGAAAGATGTGTATATAGGACAAACACAAAGGACACTTAGACTTAGGAAAGAAGAACATGAAAAGAACTTCAATAGAAGTCCTGTATATCAATCTGTTCTTTCAAAACATAAAATTACACATGATCATGACTTCAATTGGAACGATATTAAGATTCTTTATCATAAGAGAAATCAAAAAAGAGGGAATTTATGGAGATGTTATTTATAAGGAGCGAAGAGGATAAAGCCATTAATTTGAGAAGGGATCTCTTAAGATACATCAAAGTATGGGATAGATTCATTAATTGGATATTTGTAATTTACTGTTACTTTTTTAATTAAAAATGAACCATTTTTTGAATAATCATTTCTCAATAAATATATAGACTATAACTATATTGGAATTAATCATTTTTCAGAGAATATCCTTTGAAATTTTTTCTTTTCAGGTTACATCATCTTTTTGTTTTATACTTTAGTTTATCCCATAAATTACTCCCTGATGAGGAGGTCTAAATTGCCCTCGAAACATGTTGGTCCCTAAGTAGTATAAAAAGGACGGAGAAAGAGAAAGAGTGAGAGGTTGGTTTTTGGTTGA
>JAAAKG020057825.1:0-18011 GCA_010014905.2 Druon quercuslanigerum | reverse complement strand
ATAAAATAGGCCAGAAGAGAAAATATGCCAGAAGAGAATACACAAAATAAATGTTTTCTTGTTTCTTGTTGCAGATTTGAGTTCGCAGTTTGACCGTTTACCTAATCGCATTCGCAAAATTTCTGATGTTCTTCCTGAGAGTCCTTCTAATTTTTCTAAAAAATCTTCTCCTGCCAGATCTCTTACTTTGCGATCTCCAGTCAGGTCTTCTACCAATGCCGAGCCGTCTTTGGAGCTTTCTCTTCGTGTCAGGTCGAGGTCTCCTCCTGCCATTCGTTATTCTTTCCGCATAAATGGACTTAAAGTTGATCAACTTAGACCTTTTCGGCTCATTCCCAACACGAATCCGAACAGGCGATTCGAATTTCGAGCATACACTTTTCCTCGCGATAAACCAATTCATATACGAGGTAGATATAATATCCGTGAGCACATACCAACCGAAAGTCAAACTGTATTATCAACATCGAATGGAGAAGTCTTTGCAATATTGGAGAGAAATAATAGAACTTTACGTGGGATATTTACAATGGGAACAAGGGGCCAAAGAAGGGCAAAAATAAACATGGACAACGGTGAGGTTAAAGAGATGACCCCAAAAGAGATGGAGGAAACTCCCTTAGGCAATGATTGTCCAATCTTGAAGAATTTTAAAATAATAAAAGCAGAGGAATTTTGTTCAAAAAATTAATTTAATTTCTTCTAAATGTAGAACATTTTGAAAGTAAAATCTTTTATAAATGGAATTAAATAATTTCAAATTTTATTGTGCTTTTTTAACAACCCCCAAAAATTAACCCTGGAACTTTTAGCGAAAAATTCCAAACTGTGTCCATTTAAAACAGCCAATATATTTTTTGATAAAAAGAGTGACAAAAGAGACAGAATGTACGAGGATATATCCCAAACCGCCACAATAAAATTAAGAAATCCCAAAAATCCACTACAAATACTTTTAACGAAACAGCCTCGAAGAATCTCAACGTAGAACAGCTAATAAATTTTTCGATTTGCAAATAGTGAAAAAGATCACACTGAAAAATTCACGGTTATTTTTTTACCCTCACAATGATATTTAGGAATTCCAAAAATTCACCTTCTCAGTACTTTTACCGAAACAGTTTGGAATATTCTCCATATAAAGCAGCCAATAAGTTTTAAGTTCTAAATAGTCACAAAAGTCACCTTCTGAAAACTTCAGTTTATGTTTTGAATTTAATAATAATATTAAGCAACCACCAAGATCCACCCCTAATACTTTTAACGAAAGAGTTCCGAAGATTGTCTATGTAGAACAGCCAATACATTTTTTATTTAGAAATACTCACATAAGTGGCATTCCAAAAATTTTTAATTATAAAGACTTTTAAAGAAATCGTTTAGATGAATATTTCATGTAAAGCAGTCAATACATTTTTTATTGGAAATAGCCACAAACGTGAACTTCAGACAATTCAAAGTTATGGGCAAAGTTACATAGAGAATCTTCGGAACAGTTTCTTTCAAAACACTGAAAGTTGATTTTGGGGTTGCCTAATATTATTTTTGGGTTGGAAAAATAACTTTAAATTTTCTGAATGTAACTTTTGTGACTATTTTAAATTTAAAAATGTATCGGCTAATTAACATGGGAAATTTCTAGAACTGTTTCATTAAATTAATGAGGTGCATTTTGGGGTTGCTTAATAACATTTTAGGGTTGAAACTATACATAACATGGAAAATCTTTGGAACTGTTTCGTTAAAAATAATAAGGATGGATTTTGGAGGTTGTTTAATATTATTTTTGTGGTTGTTTAATTTTATTTTGGGGTTGAAAACCTAACCTGTAGTTTTCTTAAAGTGATGTTTGTGACTATTTTCAATAAAAAAAAAATTATTGACTGCTTCACATAGAAAATCTTCGGAACTGTTTCTTTAAAAGTACTGAAGGTAGATTTTAAAGGTTCTTTTATTAATTTTAGAGCAGCAAGAAAAGTTCGTAGTTTTTTGAAAGTGACTTTTTTAAACAATTGCAAAATTTCTGCACGAACTAACTTTTTTGAACTTCACTCTAACCAAATAAGAATAATTTATGAAAAAAATTCCAAAACAGTTCTGAGCTTTCTAGGTTCAACAAATACTTGATAATTTTTGAAATTAATAACAATTGATTTTTAATGTTGGTAGTAAAAAGATAATTATTGCTGAATCTGTAGTTTGATGGTTCTGTCTCGATTTTCTTGAAAGCAAATTGAAATTGGGAATAGCCACATCGTAAAAAATTCGGCAATTTCTCAAGTAGAATTTTATTCTGTGTGCGTAAAAAATTATATGGTTACATGATAATTACAAGTGAATAAAGAATATTGTTTTATGATTCTGGTTTTAACGACTTTAGGTAGTTCAATGCACGATATATTCATACATACGAAAATGGGTAATCATAATTTCTCCCTCTACTCAAAAAAATGACAAATACGCTTATGATATCTTTTCCTTCACACTGACGGCAATAAAAAGCAAAATTCTGATTATGGTAATCTGCACGCCTAAAATATGTGAGAGATTGACTATTGTACACTTATAAAGAAATCAGCACTGGAATATTCCCAGTTTTATTGTTAATAAAATTCTTTATTTACACTTTAAATAATTTTTCCTCTAATTATAAAATATGCAGATTGTTTCTACTCTTGTACTATCCTTTGAGTTTATCTTCAATTGTATTGGTGAATATAATGATATAATGCATCTATAAACTAAGAGATATTAGCTTTCAAACTTAATTTAAATTTATCAGAAATGAGTACGAACTTAATCCTATAAGGAGTCATTCACAAATTTTGGAAGACGATTTGAGGGATGGATAGGGGTAAATAGAATCCTGTTGTTTCTTATCAGGTGGAAATTTAGAAATATTACATAAGAAAAAAGTTTGCTGAAAAAAGAACAAAATATAAAAATATTACGGCTTAAAGGAAAGTTCAGCAAAAATGCCATCTATTAGACCAAAAGGGAACCCTCTTGTAAAAAAATGTGCAATTTATCTAATTAAAATTTTCTTTAAAATGTTTAAAAAACAAATGAAAAATTGGATTATTCTTACGAAAAAGTTCAAAACTTCTTATTTTATCTATATTAAATTCTTTAAAAAAATGTCATGTGCTGAATACTTTTTAATGGAGTCCAGTGTATAACATGTATCGATGTGTTCTATGAAGAATAGGCCATCTTATCGTTACCGTTAAGAATTAGGCATTTCGAATGAAATTAAGTATACACATAGAAGTATTAAAAGAAATAAAAATCTTTTAAACTGTTATGTTTTAAAAGTTATAGGAGCTCAAATTACATTGCTAACTGTAATAAAAAATACGTTAAATACGTATAAAAAATATGTAATTAAGAATACTTATTATCATTTTATTATTTCATTTAATAGTATTTAAAAATAAAATTTTTTTTCAAACACACTTATAGAGAAACGAATAGTTTTTACGAAGCCATGAACAAAATAGGGCAAAAATTGACTGAATCCCATGCATTTGGTCCCTTCTCTTCCGCTCATCAATCAACGAAGTGAAGTTAGCTGGTGGTTGAAGTGAAAATACCTAATGAAAAGTATTCCTCCTAATATGAGAGGATTGTTTTCTCTTGAAGAGGATTATTCTAAAATCAAGAGGATGGTCTTAAAGAAAAAGGCCAGTCGGCTCAGTAGGTTGAAGCCTAGGGCGGCAGATTTTCGGGGCGGCAAATTTGGGGCATTGATAAACATATGTGAAAGAGTAAACTTGCGAGGCTCGAAACAGACAACCCTGATATTGGAGAACTCATGAACTCGTCGACTTTCTCAGAGCATAAAATGATCCAGAAATCCTTTCTTAAATAGAAAACGATCTGTCGATAGCTTTAAGTTCGAGTCAAGGGGTCAAAGTTATGCAGCCCGAGTCATCAGCTAGAATAAAAAAAAGGATCCTATTGTATCGAGCGCCTCAAGTGTTTCCAGAATCGTGAAAAACTCTGTCCACTCGATTTTTTCTCTCCTAAGAACTCAAGGACGTGATTTGCGAACTTAGGTTAATTTTTTTAATCTACGATTGGTCAAGCGGAGTTGATTCATCCTTCTAAACTCGAACAGGGCCTGCGACGTGCAGATCCAGCAGCTGACCGGCATTACTTAGAGAGATTTTTGACTTGGCTTTTGACTTGGGTTTTGACTTGGGAAGTTCACTTGTTCCCAAACTCGTCCTAAGCACAAGACTGTATACCTTTTTCGCTCGATGTTGTGAAATCATAGTAAATAAAAAATATTTTTCAAAACTTATCGGTCGGAAATCGGAAATCGGGAGTGCAATTTTAACTAAAAAAAGGATTTTTAAAAGTGAACAGTGAGTAAAGACTAAGGGATTACTGGAAGAAAGTCAAACCCTTTGAACGAGAAAATTTTTAATATTTCGAAGAAAAGGCGATGGAATTAGGCGTGTCGAAGCACTATACAAAATACATGGGAAGAAGAAAACCGAAAAGAAAAGAACATTATGATGAAACACCCGATGAAGAAATGAGAATGACTGCGAGTGATACTTTCAGGGTTAATAAATTTCTCGTCCTCGTTGATAGTCTCGTATCCAAATTAGAAAAACGGCAGGTGGCCTACAACAGGTTCAATGAAAACTTTTCATTTCTAACTAAAATGAGTAAATTATCATCATCAACCCTTACGGAAAAAGCTCTTTTCTTGAAATAAATGTATTCTAATGATTTAGAGACTGACTTAGTTTAAGAATGCTTACATTTTCAATCCCACTTTTCTTCTAAAAAAATTCTGGTAAAACCAGATTCTGGATCATTAAAAAGTCTATCTTCGTTCCTGCGAAATCAGAATTTGCAAAAAGTTTATCCAAACTTGGATATAGCAGTTTGCATGTCTCTATGCACACCAGCGACAAATTTTTCGGGTGAGAGAAGTTTTTCTTGCTAAAAAGGAGTGAAAAATGATGCAAGATTTACTTTAAGTTAAGAAAAGCTAAAAGCCCTAGCTTTTTTGTGCATAGAGTCAGAACCAATGAGTAAGATTTCATACGACGATATAATTGATGATTTTGCGAATAGAAAATCGCACAAAAAGTTATTGTAAAATTTTTATATCTTAATTGAATTTCATATTCATCATCAGCCGGATTGTGACCAGATAATTGAATTTTTGGTTTTTAAACGGCGAGTAAGTGCAATAAAAATTGTTTAATTACGTTTACCGAATGTGCATTATTGTGGAAGTAGTATTAAGGCATACCTTACCCTACATTATGAGGAGTACATGATTTAACTTTTATTTCTCAAAAATAAACCTAAAAACTATTTCTTCTGAAATTTTAACTAAATCTTTGGGTTGTAAAAATAATGTAGAAACTGACACAACGATCCCCTCTTTCACAATTATATTAATTACGGGAAAAAGATGGTGTAATTAGAACGATCGGTAGTGCACAAATCATAAAGTAACAATTTATTTGAAAAAAAAGTTTTAATTGATATGATTGTATCTAATTGTAAAGGTCGGTATAGTAGGAAAAATTTGAAAAGCCTACTGGCGGTAAATGTGCGAATCCGCCATTGGACTGCAACATACATGCTGAGGTCCAATTTTTGAAAGAGAAATCAGCTCTTTATCCATTTTCTTGAAAATCCACCGGTTCACTCAGAACTGACCGACGCTGAACAAGTTACGTTAATTCGCTTGATTGACTAAGCATGCGCAAGTTCTGCTCTGAGAGTAATTCCTCTACAAATTAGAGGATTATACTCAATCTGAGAGGAAAATGCAAAAGTCTTGCTTTTACCATCTCTCCTCTCAAAAAAAAGAGCAAAATCATCTAATTTCTAGAGAAATATTCTCCCTTTGAGAGGAAAATGTAAGAGAATTTAAGAAAAGGAATTTTCCTCTCAAATTAAGAATATTTTTTTCTCGGTGTAATACTTGATATTTCGACCAAAAAGATATGATAAAAACATATCCTTGATAAAAACAGATTCATTATTTAATTTTCAGTTTCACTTTTGATAAAAATAAAATAAAGTTTTACTAATAAAATTAATTTTTAAATCTAGTATACGTGTTTTATTAACAGCGTTTAAATGTCAACTAATAAAGGTTTGCTCCGTCAAGAATCAAAAAAGAGTTTTAACTTATTGTTGAATTTTAACAAAAAACATGATTTGGAATCAAATAGTTAAATTTTCCGAGAAAATGTTTAAATGATCAACCCAAAAGGAAGAATATGTAACAAAACAACTGAATTTTTAACAATAAAAGATGATGTTTTAACAAAATATTTAAATTTTCAACAAAATACTTACATTTTCAAAAAAATAAAGAGTTAAGCTTATAATCGCACAGTTGAATTTTCGACGGAGCATTTACAACCAAATAGTTAAAAGCTTAAGTAAAAGGTATGAATTTTTTAATAAATAGGTGTATTTAAAAAAAAAGAAATGAATTTTCAACCATCAAAGGTAAATTTTATGTTAAATTAACGAATTAAACAAAAATTTAACTGAACACAATTAGAGTTTCAGCCGAATAGCTGAATTTTTTTAAAACATTGCAGTTTTAAGAAAAAAGATCAAACTGTTACCAACAAAATGAATTTTTAGAAACCTTCAACCTTCAACCAAACAGTTCAATTTTCAAACATAGAGGTGAATTTGGAACGATAAAACATGAATTACAACAAAATACAGAATGGATACAAGGGTGGTCTAAAAATGCATTGCAATTTTTTTTCACTCTAGAGGGCATGCACCTGCATAGGAACTCATCCGCGAGGGTTTCCTAATGGCTTGGTTCTCTCGATAGTAAGTTCCAACTTCAAAGGAATAAGAGAAAACCATCCTTATAGCAGGAATGCGTTCTTCAATTTACTTTGTGAGGGGACCGGTACAGGAACCTATACTCGATCATTCAAAGGTTTCTTTGTCGGTGCAGGTTCCTTATCAGGATAATGTACAGTTTCCTTTGTTCAATACCTGTACAGGGTTCCTGTACAACATTACCTGTAAAGGTTCATGCCCAGGATCGTGTACAAGAACGTGTCCAGGATCTCTCGAAGTTTCTGTACAGGAATTTTTAGCTGGGACTTTAAATCAAAAAAGACTTTAAATTATTTATTTCTTTCAATTGAGACTTACCTTGAAAGGTTAATATTTTGGTAACACTTTTCATAGTTTCAGAACGTTCCGGGAACGCTCTTGGAACTTTCCGCGAGAGCAATCGGAACGTTACCTGAGCGTGTAAAATGTCTTCCGCTTGGCAAAGTTCCAGGAACGTCCCACTGGGATCTGAGACAAACTTTCCGTTATTTTTACTTCGAACAACAATTATCTTGTTAACCGTTAGAGATACGTCAAAATAGATGGCATTTTCAAGTTTTAAGTACCGCATAAACTACATTGTAATATGATAAAACAGGACGACAAAATTTTCACCCAAAGACCGAACTATGTGACACCAAGGGATTTGAGTATCCTCAAACCGAATCATTTACTTACTAGGGGTGTAAGTTGAAGTTATTCGGTTTTTTCAATAAAGAAAACTCTTAATCCTCAAGGGAATCTCAAGAAAAGAACTTATTTAAAGTATTGACCATTGGATTCTACACATTTTGCCCATTTTTCAGGCAAATCATGGATACCATTCAAAAAAAAACTTTTTTTCTTTCGAGGCAAACCATTCAACGAGCCATTTTTTGACTTCTTTAAAATTGACGAAGCGCTGCTCTACGAGAGAGGGTCCCATCGACGCAAAAAGGTGATAGTCGGAAAAGGCGAGGTCTGGAGAGTACGGCGGGTGCGATAATATTTTCCAATTTAATGCTTTTAATGTGTTCTTCACCACGTTAGCGGTATGAGACGGTGCGTTGTCATGTTGCAGGATAACTTTTCCATGTCTTCGGGCCCATTCCGGCCGTTTTTCGATCAACGCATGATTCAAATTGATAATTTGTTGTCGGTAGCGATCCGTATTCACTGTCTCACCAGGTTTTAATAACTCGAAGTATACCACTCCACATTGGCCTCACCAAATACAGTGCATTGTCTTACGGCCAAAGCGATTTGGTCTTGGAGTTGATGGGCTGACCTCACCAGGTGAAACCCAAGATTTTTTCCGCTTTGGGTTCTCGAAATAAATCCATTTTTGGGCCCCCGTGACAATTCGATGCAGAAAAGATTTCCTTTCGAACCGTTCAAGCAGCATTTCACAAATGGTTTTTCGATTTTCCATTTGCCTATCGTTCAGTTGAAGTGGTACGCATTTTCCATACATTTGGATTTTTCCCATAGCTTTTAAACGGATGCAAATTGCTCCTCGGGTCACATTTGGTATTTGTGTCAATTGTTGTTGCGATTGGGTTGGGTCTTCATCCAATAACGCCTGCAATTTCTCGTCTTCGAACTTTTTCGCTCCACCAGGATGTTCATTGTCTGTTAAATCGTAATCTCCACTTTTAAATTGACGAAACCATGTCTCACATATTCTAATCACTGGAGCATGTTCACCATACATTTCTACCAGCAATTGATGAGCTTCAACTGCTTTTTTATTTTGATGAAATAAAAAAAGCAACGAATGCCGCAAATGCGATTTACTTGGAACGAAACTCGACATATTCACTGAGGTAAAAAACTATGATGCTATTATTTTGGCAGAATGGAATTGAGTATTTTTGAAGGTTATTGTCTAAAGAAAAATATAACATAGATGCCAAATCATGGAAATGTATACATATCTCTAGCGACATCTATGAGTAAAACCGGCAAACTTCAACTAACACGCCTGGTAAATGTCTCCTATACGTCAGGTGTTTGAGATATCCTAACTGAAACGTGCTAAAATTTCTATTTTTAGCCATATTTGAGGCAATATAGCCCGATAAGATATTTCTCTCTCTAAGAACTGCTAACGCTATTCTTTAGTACTCCTTTTGATCTTCCATTTCACATAGTCCGATCTGTAGGTGAAAAAAAGATTTCATTTTTGTCGGCCTGTGTAATCATTGATAGTAATAACAATAACGGTAAACTATGTGTTGAGCGTTCCAGTGGAACGTTCCGTGCTAGTAGGGTTTGCTCATGATCGTGGATCAGGCCTTCATTTTGGCCTCTTGAAAATTTGACAATATTCTTGTGCCTTTTTCTACCGAAATATCGATTTATGAAATAGCGGTAAAATTTAAAAATGATAGTAACGATTAAGTTGTAGATCAATTATAAAATAGTAATATATTTTATTTTAAAAAGTTGAAGACAGTTTAAAACATAGGTTTAAAATTAAAAAATGTAATTCCGCGAAACTAAATTACAAATTTTTACTTTTTAATGTTTTACAATAACTTATTATGGTTTTAAAGATTTACAATTTAAAAATAAAAATGCGTGAAATTCTCTATTATAAATTATTATATTACGGGTTATGAGAAAATCTCGGAAATCCGTGAACGTACATTTAAAGAGAAAGTTTTATTTTCAACCTGAAATTGTCATGATCAAATTAAACGATTCAATGTATGATTTGCATATGAGTGCAATGAATAAATGAGTTTACTAATCATAAAATAAAACATGCGGTAAATATATCTACCAATGTCAGCATAAAAGTCAAGTATTTTTTTTATTTCCTCTAGTAAAATGCCGATCTTATCCTCGTTATGATTTTTGAATTTTAATCTTTCAATTTTTAATCTTCTAAATTTGAAGCTTAAACATTCAAAAAAATTTAAATGCCTAATAATTTGCGCAAAATTGTTCAAAATAAAAGCTCTTAACATTATTCAATTAAGAAATTTAAACTAAGTGACTTTATAAGCCACAAAATTTGATATTTACAACTCTTATGAATTCAGTCGTTTAAAGATTTCCTTTAAAAAATATAAATCCACATCATTATTTTTAATGCTTTCAACGGAAGAATGAATCAATAAATTTGTAGATATTGAAAATGAGAAAATTTTCAAGCAATTGTAAGTTAGAAACATTAAAACTGGAATATTTTAAAATTGATCGTTTAAAATTAACGACTTTAAATCAGAAGTTAAATTTTTTTTATTTAATACTTTCGTCAATAATTGAATGCCCATTCTTAATTTATAAAATGTCAATTTGTTATTATTTGTTAATTAAATAGTTTAAACTTAAATAATGTTTGAACATAGTAATTGAAATTTAATAAAAACGTTGGAAAGTTGTTTTTATGTTTTTATGAAAATGAAAGTGTGATGCTGATTTAATTTTCAATTATATTTTTTTTTCTTCAAATTTTAATTTTTATTCATGTTAGTATATATTTTATCAATTTTTAGTGCATTTCTCATCAACCCATATATATTGCAAGTTTTTCCAGTTAATATTCTAAAATTTGGTTATACTTTTTCTATGTTTCGTGTTGAGTGTACTTCTGGGTAGCGCTCACTTTCTATTTCTTAATTATTTCTTTGAAAGAAACCAGGGTCGTTATTGAATTTCCAACACCAAATATTCCATTAATCTAAGTCTTCCTGATTATCGGTGCTCTTAGAGGTACCAAGTTAATAGTCTGAAAGGCATCCGTGTATGCCAACGAAATGCTAGGATTCTTGCGGGAAAAATGCGGAAGGTAGTCTTCCTTGGGATCCTCCGTGTAGGCAGGGTGCACGAGATTTTTGCCAGAAAGTCCATTTTTTTAAATCACATCATTTAGAATTTGACTACTATACAATATCGAATTCTTCTCAATTATAATTTTTTAAGATTATGAATTGAGTAATAAATGTATCCAATAAATAGCAATAAAAATTTAAATTTCAAATCTCAGAATGTTGATCTATGTAAATATTGAATTTGACTACTATTGAGCTGCAAGATTCAATGTATTGTTGGAATTATTACTTACTGTTACTCGTATTATATCACGCACAACGGTAAAAAATACAGGTGTCCTAATCGGAGCGGCACCGCTTGGATTAGTTTAATTGCCTGGGTACTAAGCAAATCAACCAATGCAAATACCTACAGGCGAGGTGACCTTGGATTTACCGAAATCCGTAGTGTTTCTCGGCTTAGTGGCTGCCTGCGAAATATCCAATTTTCCACTTTGCTTTTAAAAGAATTTAAATTTATGGAATTTTCAAGATGCTCATTATTAAAACTATCATCCCGTCTAAGAACTTTTTCTGAATTCTTTTAAATTCTCTTAGAAAAAAAATGTACAGTATTTATAAATAAGTAAGTCCATAAATACTATCTTTTTTCACATATGCCATATCGTAACAAATTTGGTAATTCCTCCTGTACACATTTTTTCGCACATGCAAAAGATTATATGAAGAAATGAGAATGACAAATAGAAGAAAACCAATTGTTCAAAATTCTGTTTTTAAACGTTTCAAGTAATTTCATGCACTAGGTATCTATAATTCATACATTCAAGAAATTTGTAAAAATCATTTATTCATTTAAATGAAAAAGTGACATTTGAGATTATGATTTTTTATGTTGCTGACGCTAATGAAATACAAATATCTGATAAGGGTAATGCTGACGACTAAAATATTTGAGATAACGATAATGGCATATATGCACTATATAATAAAGTTAGCACTAGTATTTTCATCAGTAGCGGTGTTAATTAAATTTGTTATTAATACATAAATTAAGTTTCCCCGTACTTATAAAAAATGATGATTGTTTCTACAGTCGTCTTATCCTTGGCGGTTATTCTCAATTATATTGGTGAATATAATAATATAATACATCTGTAATCTTAGGTATATTTTTTAATCTACACGAAAATCGCAAGGTGTTCGATTTAATCGACCTGCATTCTATCGCAATTGCTATTGTCTTTCAAAAATTATTACAGTTTTGTCCCACTTGTTACGAAATTCGAAACATATGTGCGCAACTGGTCGTGCACATGTGGCACACTCCTATACGAAGTCATCAAAAGATTACATAAGATGATTTCAGCAGTAAAAGGAGTTAAAAAATATCGTTCTTTTTTATGGAGTGGAAATTGGCAAATATTTCGTGAAAAAACTGTTTACTACAATATGTAATAAAATGCAAAGATATCACGGCTTAGAGGAATTTTCAGGACAAATTCTATCTATTAAACCAAAAGTGAACTTTCTTTTTAAGAAAAGACGAATTTAACGCATTATAAGTTTTTAAATAAAGATTCAGAAAAATAAAAATTAGATTCTTTCTGTGCAAGAGTATAAAGCTTCTTATTTTATCTATTTCTAATTTTTTTAAACACATGTCCACAAAAGAAAAAAATTTTTCTGAACAATACAAGTGACTAGTCTACATTTATGAATTGGAAATTATTTTAATAATACCAGTATACGGAATAATAAACTTACGGGTGTCATATTCTTATGTGGTGGGTCTTGCTAGGATATCCCCTAGCTAGGATAAATCTAGGAAAATAGAAGGTCTTACTCATGTTATGCAGACCTATATAAAAAAATGCTATATCCTTTGTAGTTTTGCGCTCTCAATCTAAATTTGACTACTAAATTTTTCGTGCTTGTGCCATTTTTGACCTATATGCAAAATATAGGGAAAAGCCTAGGGATGTTCTGGTCACACGGGCCCACAAAAAAAAGTTGTCTGCACGAGAAAAGTGACTAGGCTACATTCATGTATTTTTTTGTGCTTCTTAATTTGCATTTCTATTATTCTTAGTATTATTATTATTATTATTCTCAGAATTTCTAGTACATGTCACAGTTTTCCCCTAGATGCACGAAATCGGGGGAAATGTAGGGATATTCTAGACGTTTTTGGACCATACCAGTATACGCGGAAATCCAGATAAAAAATTATACAGGGTGATTTTTTTAATAAGAAACTTTCAAATATCTCGAAAAATAGGCAGTTTATGATAAAATATTATAAAACAAAATTTAATTACTCTGAGGAGTACATACGCTGATGTTAAAATCGGGTCCTCCACACCGCCGAATGAGAAATGAGAAAAATGTTCGAGATAAATCATACGCATTTTTATCCAAAGAATCCGAGTATGCAATAAAAATGGGGGTTCCCATTTAGGATTTCGAACTTGCCCCCACCCCCACCCCAGGGGTTGGTGTGGGGAAACCCATTTTAACATCAGTGTGTGTAATCCTCACTGTGATTAAATTTTGATTCACAACATTTTTTCATAGAGTGCCTATTTTTCGAGATATTGGAAGTTTAAAGTTAAAAAAATCACCTGGTATATAGTTTATGTATAGTGGAGAAGACAATTTTATTTTTCATTTGTTTTATTAATATTTCTATGTAAAGCGAATGAAAAATATCAAAGTTTTGTATTACATAGATGTATACGGGAGCTGCAAAGGATATGACATTTTCATTATTTTTGCACTTATAAATCTATGTAATAGGAGAAGAATTTTAATTTCCCTAGAATTTCCCAAGCGCGGGGAAACAGAGGGAACACTAGAGAATTTCTGTGTACAAATTAAGGCTCTAAAAGTCGCTACGATTAAGAATATAACATCCATGTCTCTATTTTCACGGAAACTGGTATTACATGAATATTCCCATTTTTTGGGCCTGTGTGACCAAAAAATCTCTAGGCTTTTCCCTACTTTTTGCATGTAGGGAGAAAATGGTACAAGCCCGAAAAATATACTAATAAAATTTATATTGAAAGCGTAAAACTACGAAGAAAATATCATCTTTGTAATTTTTTGTCATATAAGTCGGTATAACATGAGAAATACCTTCAATTTCCCTAAATTTATACTAGCTAGGGGAATTCGAGAGTATGCTAGGGAATTTGTGTGTGTGAATTTTGTCTTTAAGAGTCCAAACACATAAGGATATGAAACTCGTAAGTTTATTCTTCCATATACTGATATTATCAAAATAATGTCCAAATAGGTTTTCCCCCATTTTCTGCATCTAGGGGAAAACTGAGACTTATACGCCAAAGGGTACTATACGCAGGGGTAATGAGAAAATATTTCACAAAGATAGCAAGATAAATTCTTTCAGATACCATTAATTCAGGTTTCATAATAAATTCAGGTTAAATGGCTTTAGTTTATTGATATTTCAAGTTATTAGATTCTCAACCAAACAGTTTAATTTTTTATAAAGGAATAAAATGTTTAACCCTAATATATGAATATAAAAATAATTAAATTTTGAACTTAAAAAAGATGAATCTTTTCTCAAAAAAGATTAATTCTCAACTAGAAATGAGATTGAGAGACTGAGAGATTGAGAGAATGAGACAAATTTTCCATATAACAGTTGAGTTTTCATGCAAAAAATATAAATTCCTAGCTAAAAAGCTAATTTGAAACAAAATATAGTGAAACCCTTCAATAGCCCTCCCTTCTATAGCCCTTCAAAAATTGAAGCCGTGCGGCCGATGAGAGTAAAATGTACTGCCGGCCGTATGCGGTGGTCACTTAGGCGTGGCCAAGCTGGAGCGTTGCAGCAAGGAAATCAACCCTAACGGCCTACCTGTGTAAATGCGTCACGACGTTCCGACAGTTCATTCAAAGCGGGAGACACGCGAATTAGCAAAAGAACTCAAGTCGAGCAGCAGTGGGGCTCCGATGCCTATTGAAGCCGATTTAAATGATCGGGTTATTTCGGGCCATAATTAAATAAGCTTGTCATTGACAACAGCGCCATCCGATCCGTAAATATATCGCAAAGTTATCAGAGTAATACTCATGAAAAATAGCAATGTTTATGAATTTATTTCATTCAAATATTAAATATAGATTAGGCTACAGTGTAAAAATAATTAATTACTATAAGATTTCTTGTTAATATTCAATCGAAATTCAAATTTCTTCTCAACAGTTACAAATTGGTGGCTTGGTCGTAGCTAACAGTAGGTTTTACAAATCGAAAAAGTAAAATAAGAAGTAGTGGATATACAGAAAGAGAGAGAGAGAGAGAGAGAGAGAGCGCGAGAGAGAGGTTCAATCAAGTTTAGACATTGGAGTCCCATTGTAGAATTTTGAACTTCAAACTGTCAATTCTTGACGTGGGATTAGTAAAAACTGAGTTTTTGTGAGTCTAATATTTATAAACGGAAGTGACTTTCTGTTAAAGAACTTCTTTTTATGTCCGGTTATGAAACTGCACAATAGGATAAAGTGCGGGCTTCCAAACTTAAAGTTTTGAAGTGCATTGTTTTGGTGAAATAGTTATTTGTTTCTGAATACAGCTGGCTCCGACGGCTCAAATCGTGTAAGCGACCGAATATCTATATTGAATGTTTAAGAGAAAGCTCTCCTTTCAAATGAGATGCTCAGCGACCCGCAAACTTTTAAAATACGTAATCAGGTTAAACATTTATTTAACGCATAGCAGTAAAATCAACCGGAAACGGTTTATACGCCTCTGACTATTTTCATCCGGAGCGGGCTATAATGGATTTAGCTCCCACACACCGTCAGCCTTAAAATCGGCACTGTAGAAGAGTTTCGCTGTAGTTGAATTTTAAACTAAAAGCCATACGTTTAAAAAAATATATGTACTAAAATCCATGATTTTTTAACTAAGACTGTTACCTAGCCACCCCTAGCAGGGTGATGTACTTTTTAAAGCTACCTTCTCCCTCCAAAAGAGAAAACTATGCCGAAAGAGAAAAATATGGCGGAAGAGAATAAACAAGGAAAATTAAATGCTTTATCTTGTTGCAGATCTGACTTCAGAGTTCGAATGTTTGCCTAATGGCGAGCCTATTCCTGGTATTCCTCGTAGAAGGCCTTCTTTTTCGCCTGAAAGGCCTCTTCTACCCACTGTCACACCTCATTCTTTGCCTTCTCTTCGTGCCAGGTCCAGATTTCCTCCTGCCTATCGCTCTGTTTTGCGCCTGCAGGGACTTACAATTGAACAACTTAGATCTGTTCGGCTTATTCCCCAAACGAATCCGAACCGGAGATTCGAAATTCGAGGATACACTTTTCCCAGAGATAAAGGCATTCACATGCGAGGAAAATATTATGTCCGCTTGACCATGCCAATTGAAAAAGAAACTGTATTATCAACGCCCACTGGTGATGTCTTCGCAATACTAGACAGAAGTAATAGAAGTCTTCGTGGAATTTTTATAATGGGACTTCGGTCTGAAAAACGGGCGAAAATCAATATGGAGAGCGGTAAAGTTGAAGAGATGACCCGAGAAGAAATCGAGGAATCTCCCGTGGGCAAGGATCGCCCAATATTAAAGAATTTTCATATAAAAATTGTGAATGACCTTCGTTTACAACATTGACCCATTACCATTTAGACATTTTTCTCGATTAACGGCGTTAGCCCCCGGACCAATTTAAAACTAGTTTCTTGTTTTAATTGTAAAACTAGATCACGGTGGCTGCAAAACTTCATTTTCAAAATTCGTTGCCATTTCCCTGATTTTTTCCTAACCAACTTTTTATTTTTCCTGACTATTATTGTTCAATGGCCACTATTTTATTTTTAAAACATTTTTAACATAGAATATTTTATAAGTAGAATAAATAATTTCAAATTAAGATTTGTTGATTTAACCCTGAAAATATGACTTTTATCAAACTACAGTCGTCTCTTGTGAAGCAAAGATATTACAAACTTTGATGGCACACGGGTCTGCGATAAGCTCCACTTGAAGATGCGGAAAAATTCTCGTGCACCTTGTTGACAAGGGCGACCCAAAGATGACCAACTTCTGCATTTTCCCCGAAAATACCTAAGCATTTCGTTGATACACAGGGATACTTTTCAAACTATTGCCAGTGAACGCTTAATACCTCCAATATCACCGATAATCAGGACAACCAGCGCAATACAAGATTTCGGGTAAACCTGTCCCAACTGCTGCGATGTTCTGGTCAGCTGGTGCTAGAAGATAAGACACAAAATCTATGAAATTTTCGATGAATACTGTAGACGGTCAGTCTCGCTGCTAAAGTGACTGAAATTTGGCGCGGACATGCTTGAACATTTTTAGGCTTATCGCGAGAACCCGTGAAGACTTAAAAAATTTTTTTAGCTCAAATAAAAGATAAGACTTAAAAGGCTAATTGGTAGGAATTTCAGATTATTGCTACAACTATTCTGGGTAATGCCAAAGTTAAAGTCAAGGTACAAAATACGAGAAATTCGTGAATTTTTTCTTTTAGACTTCTCACGCAGTATATTCTCACCAAAAGGTGGAAAATATTTCTATTAGGGTTCAATTGAAGCGTAATTGAAGAAGATTTTCAACATCATTATAAAAAAGTTTCTTGCTTAATTTTTGAACGAGTAGACACGTTTCAAAGTCAGCAGTAATGTTTAATAGTACTTTTGTTGATCGTACCGACAATTTCTGACGGTAGTGAATTTGTTTATATTATATATTTTTTAATAGCAGTAAACAACATCCAATTTTCGTATAAAAACTAAAGTTATTTTCATTCAGTGAAGTACCATAATGGAAGATTTTTCTAGAAATTTAAAATTAATATCGTAAGACAAATCTGCATATTGATAACTAAACCAAATTTGTTAAAGATCAACTTTGTTGTTGAATAAAAGATTAATAAAAAACAAATTAAAAATCATCTCTCGAGGAAGTTGTAAGCTATAGACTCATTTTTCCAGAAAAACTTTTTCCCCCACTTTGCGTTCTATCGTCTGTTAGTCGTGTTTTTTCTAGGCAGGGAAGTGTAAGTTAGTAAAGAAATGGGGTGAAGGGCAGTAGTGAACGAACGGGGAAATAATGGGTAAGTGGTAGAAGTAGGGGGAGTATTGATGGGACCAGCATGGTTGGTTGAGTCAGGAGTGGATAGAGAATCAGATAGGAGTAGCGGAGAGGGAGCAGTGTATGTGTGAATAAGAAAGGTGGGCTGGAATAAGAGTGGGACGATGGTCGTGGGGGCTAAAGCGCAGGCTTTGTTCCTACTCTGTCGTCTTGCGGGTTCGATTCCCGCCTCGCACTCTGGAAGAGCCTCGGTGGCCCATGTGGTGAACACTAGCCTAGCAAGGGA
>JAAAKG020057824.1:30240-42300 GCA_010014905.2 Druon quercuslanigerum | reverse complement strand
ACAAGACAAGACAAGACAAGACAAGACAAGACAAGACAAGACAAGACAAGACAAGACAAGACAAGACAAGACAATACGAGACAATACGAGACAAGACGAGACGAGACAAGACAAGACAAGACAATACGAGACAAGACAAGACAAGACAATACAAGACAAGACAAGACAAGACAAGACAAGACAAGACAAGACAAGGCAAGACAAAACAAGACAAGACAAGACAAGACAAGACAAGACAAGACAAGACGAGACGAGACGAGCCAATTTTTTATAGAATATACTTAGTGATCTATTTTTTCCCCAGATCACGAGAAAATGGAAGACAAGACAAGGCAAAAATAGACACGGACGAAAAGAGACAGAAGTAAAAAAGACAAGGCGAGACGAGAATAAACAATGCAGAAAATTCCAAAAAAAAATTTTTTGTGGACTTTTAAAAAAAATGGTAAAAATTTTGACTAAAGAGATGTATGTTGAACCAATAAAAGATTCTTCAAAAAAATAATACAAATATAAAGCAGGCAGTTAAATATAAAATAAAAAAGATCGGTTTTCTTCCAAAAAGTCTAATTTCCCACATTTTAAATAAATTTGGAATAAAGTGATTAAATTTTGAAATGAAGACGATTAGTTTTTAATAAAAGATACGAATTTTTAAAAAAAAGTCTGAATCTGCAACCAAAACAGATTAATTTCCAAGCAAGTAGTCACATTTTTAAACAAAAATATTAAATTTCTACTAATAGAGTTAAATTTTGAACAAAGAAAGATTTTTTAATGAAAAAAATGCAATATAAAAGAAATTAATGAATTTTTATCAAATGGTTCCATTTTCAACATGAAAATGTCAAGTTTCAATCGAAAAAGAAGGATGTTAAACAAAATGGTTCAATCCTTAACCAAAACAATTTTAAACAATTTTGAACAAAAAAGTAGTATTTTTAACGAAAAAAAAAATTAAATTTCTACCCAAAGAGATTAATTTTAAATACATTTTATATAAATTTTTAATTTACAATGGAATGGTTAATTTCTTATTGAAAAAATAACAATAGTGATGAACTTTGAAACTACAAAGGCGAATTTTCAAGAAAACAATTGAATTTTCAAACATAAAATATAAATTTTTCATGTAAAATTTAATTTTTAATAAAATAATTGAATTTTATAAAAAAATAATGGAATTTTTAAACAAAAAGACAAACTCACAATATATAAATTTCGAATTAATTTATTCAGTTTTCAACTAACATAAGGCGAAATTTACCCCCAAAAATAAGTTTCGAACCAAAATGACGATTTTTTACAATATAAACATTTAACAAAAAATGTAAACTAAAATGTTAACTAACAATGCGAAAATTATTAAAACTAAAAAAGAAGAATTGTCAACAAAATACATGAATTGTCATCTAAAAAAGATAATTTTTTTACCAAAATTGGAATAATTATATTTTTCAATGAAAACTCTTAAAATTTCAAATAATATTTAATCTGAAACGAAATTAAATTTGTAACAAAAAATATTAATTTTTTTCCTAAAGAGTTAAATTTTAAACCAAGAAAGAAGAATTTTAAACAAAATATTTGTGTCCTTAATCAAAATAGTTTTAAACAATTTTGAACCAAAAGTAGCATTTTTAATACAAAAAAATTAAAATTCTACCTCAAGAGATAAATTTTAAATAAATACCTAATAGCTAATAATTAAATTTGTAACTGAAAAAGACGAACTGTGAACATTGTACCTGCATTTTTCACACAGAAAATATCAATTTTTACCCAAATCTGGAATAATTATATTTTTCATTTAAATATGAAGTTTCAAATAAATTGTTTAACTATAAAAAAAATAGTTAACTCTATAATCAAAGAGATGAACTTCTGAACAGTAATCAAGGTGAATTTCCTAACAAGAGGATTAGTTTTCTATCTGAAATAATTGTTAACAAAATATATTAATTTTCAACTGCGTAGTTGAATCTTAAACTACAAAATATTAATTTACAATTGATAATTAAATAGTTTAGTTCTCAGTTTAAAAAAATATAATTTCCACAAAAAAAAAATTTAAACACCCAAATTAATTTTCAATAAGATACTTTAATTTTCAACTAGAAAAGATTAATTTGAAATCCGAATTAAACTGAAAGAATAATCTGGAAGTCTTAACATGATCCTCTGAAGTTATTTCCAACACCTAAATATTTGTTCAGCTGATACTAGATTACCTAATAAAATTGAGCAAACTTAATTTAACTACAGCGGGTCTCACATGCTAATCATCAAAATAAAAAGAAGAGTCTAATCATGTGAAGATTTATTTTTTAAAGTTTGACGCAAGAACTTCATACACAAAAATTCCACTTGTAATCCTCCGCTTTGGGAATCAACATTAATCATGATTGCTTCTTCTGAGACGTGGAACCATCGTCAGTACTGTGCCCCGAATCCACATAATTTCGCCAGGGGTAAAATTTTCTTGAAGCATAGTATCTGTATCAGGGTGCACCAGAATTCGTTGATTAACAACAGCCAAAGCAACATCATGTGGTACCAGATGTTCACCTGGAATAGCTCGGCAGATTTCAATGTGTCTTACATCACGACGCTCGTAATCTTGACGAGTTGGAGAATAAAATGTAACACTCGCATGTGCCCGAGTTGTATTTCGAAAATAGCTGGCTCTGGTTGCAACTATGAAAGAGTCAACTACAGTTCCAAGACCAACTCTGATACCATCTATCCTGATGCTGACTGACGTGGGTGTCTCCAATTGCTGTAGACGTGTTCTGCATATTGTTTGGACAACTGATTGATGCTGCTGATGCAATATGATTAGCTCTGGATGCTGCTGGTGTGATCTGATCAGCTCTGGATCCTGCTGGTGTGAGCTGATCAGATCTGCATGCTGTTGGTGTAAGCTGATCAGCTCTGGACGCTGCTGGTGTGATCCGATCAGCTCTGGATGCTGCTGGTGTGATCTGATCAGCTCTGTATGCTGTTGGTGTGATCTGATCAGCTCTGGATCCTGCTGGTGTGACCTGATTAGCTCTTGATGCTGCTGGTGTGATCTGATCAGGTCTGGATGCTGTTGACGTGATCTGGTCAATTCTGGATGCAGCAATTGAGCATCTCGCCTTTGATAAATGACAAAACTTGATGGTTCTGCCAGAGCAACACAAATTAATTTAAAGCAAATATCAACTTATGAAACAGAATTGCAGTAGCAAAAGGAGAAAGAGGTTGCTGATGATCTTCAAAGTTTTGTTCTTCGACTGCTCTACAAATCACTTAGAGAAATGTTCTCTTCTATCAGAAGGATGCTTCTTGATACAGATGAACAATCCTCTTGAATTTATTATTAAAAGAAATTTTATTTGTCTTCACGAGTTCAGAACAGAATAGAAAAAAGGATGGTGCTTTTGTTTTAGGATAATTTTTTCTGGGAGTCAATTGATTTCTAGTTTGGCCAACTGATCAACAATTTTACATTTTTTTCTAAAGAGGATGATAGTTTTCAATTACACTTTTCAGGTCCTGATGCGAATTAGATTTTATCGCTTCCAATTTTTATCTTTTTGAAAAAAGGGATGATGTTCTACTTACCAGCATTTTCAATAGATGAAATCGCAATTCCTTGTGACAAAACACCACAAATTATTAGAAGACTCGTCAAAGGTTGCTTGCTCATTTTGATAAGAATTTGTGCAAAACAGAACGGAACTGAAATTAAAGAAAAAATAATTCGAATCTTATAAGGAAATTTGACGTTTCTGGAGTTATAAATTTAAAAAAAGGTTTTACAGATATTCTGGAACATAATTTATAGCATTCGGATTCGGCGTGATTGCCAATGTCATACTTATCATGCTCTTCAAAGTCAGATATCTTTGAATTCTAACTCATAACTATTAAAGGGTTTTTAATTTCGAAAATTTAAAATTTTGTAATTTTGAGGATTTAGGTTTGGAATTTTATCAATTTAGAAAATTTACATATGAAAACTGTTCCTGTCCCATTAATTAAAGTTAAACATCAGTTATAAGTTAAATAAATTAGATTAAGTTATTAGAAGCTATTTTTAAATTCAGAAAAGGAATCTGTATTACCGACCATCGATAAATCTGCATGATCGATGGAAGGTAATGCCGACATGGATTTTTTACAAAATATTTGCATTTTCGAATAAAAAAAATCAGTTTTTAACTGAAAATTGAAAATCAAATCTTCTATTTCGAAAAATTACTTTTAAATAAAGAAAAGCAGAAAAATTTTTCACAAGATTTTGGAATTTTTTTTAGTAATAATTTTTCAACGATCAAGATTAATTTTTTTACTGAGAAAAAAAGAATTTTCTACTAATTATTTAAATTTTCAAGGAGAAAAGATTACAATTTTACTAAATAGTTAAACTTTTTACCAAGAATATAAATTGTTCACCAGCAGCTCAATGTGCTAAGAAGAAAGTTTGAATTTTTAAACCAATGATTGAATTTTGAAAAAAATTATAAAACTTTGAAACAAAAAAGCTAAATTATGTACAAAATAGTTTAACTCTACCAAATCATGGAATTTTCAATATGAAAGGATTATTTTTCTACGAAAAAAATTACATTTTCCATCCTCAAATATGACTGTTTAATATCAAATTTAATTTAAAACCAAATTCTTGAATTTTTAACTGAAAATTTAAATCTTGAACACAAAAATTAAATGTTTACAAAGTATTTTGCAAGGAAGCACGTAATAGTTTAAATTTTAAAGAATAAATATTTTAATTTTGCATCCAAAAAACTGAATTTTCGAATATAAAAGATAAATTATTAACCAAATATTTGAATTTTTAAATAAAAATATAAAGTATCAACCAAAAATGACATCTTAAGTTTTATATTCAAAAAATTAATATTTATATAAAAATGAAACTAATTTGCAAGAAAAAAGTAGACTTTTTAACATAAGAGATAAATCTTTTATCAAAAAAGGATGACTTTCTAACAAAATAGTTGCATTTTAAGCAAAACAATAAAATAAAAGTACTTTTTAGCGACTGATCACAGAAGAGTGTTTAATCACACCTCGGAACCCTTTTCCAGGACCCCTTTTAAAAATTCTTTTTAGCGGCTGGCCACAGTAGAGTGATTGGCCATATCAGGAACTCCTTTTCCATGTCCCATTTTTTAAAGTACTTTTAAGCTTCTGGTAATAGAATAGGGATTAATCACATCTCGTACCTCTTTTCCAGCCTCTCCCCTTAAAAAGTACTTTTTTAGCTTCAGACTACAGAAGAGTGGTTGGTCATATCACGGACCCTTTTCTTATGTCCCCTGTTTGAAAATACTTTTTAGATTTTGGTAATAGAAGAGGGATTAATCACATCTTAGACCCCTTTTCAAGCCCCTCCCCTGTAAAAGTACTTTTTAGCCTCTGGCGACAGAAGAGTGATTGGTCATATCACGGACCCCTTTTCCATGTCTCGTTTTTTAAAGTGCTTTTTAGTTTCTGGTTACAAAAGAGGTATTGGTCACGCGAGGCACCCCTTTTTCAGGTCTTCTTTTAACAAGTACTGTTTAGCTTCTAATTACAGAAGAGTAGCTGGTCACATCTCGGACCCCGATCCATGCCCCCTCTTTAAAAGTACTTTTTACCTTCTGGTCACAAAAGAGTGATTACCCCATCTCGGACCCCTTTTCCAGGTGTTCCTTTAAAAATTTGTCCATATCTTTTTTTAAAAGTACATTTTAGTTTCGGGTCACAGAAGAGGTATTGGTCACATCAGGGTCCCCTTTTTAATGTCTTCTTTTCAGAAGTGCTCTTTAGTTTCTGGTCACAGAAGAGTGATCAATCACATCTCGGACCCCTTTTCCAGGTCCCCTTTTTGAAAGTACTTTTAGGTTATGGTCAAAGAAAAGTGATTCATCACATGTCGGACCCCTTCTCTAGGTCCCCCTTTAAAAAGTACTCATTAGATTCTGGTCGAGAAAGAGTGATTTATCACATCTCGGACCACTTTTTCAGACTGCCTTTAAAAGTACTATTTCAGCTTCTGGCCACATATGAGTGATTGTTCACATCACGTACCCCTTTCGCATGTCCCCTTTTTAAAGTACTTTTTAGATTTGAGTCACAGAAGAGTGATTGGTCGCATCTTGGACTCCTTTCCATGTCCCCTCTTAAAAAATACTTTTTAGCTTCTGGTCATAGGAGAGTGACTAATCACATCTCGGACCCCCTTTTCAGGTCCACCTTTAAAAAGTTTGTTAGCTGCTGGTCACAGAAGAGTAACTGGTCACTTCGCGGACCACTTTTCCATGTCTCCTTATTAAAAGTACTTTTTAGTTTCGGGTCACAGAAGAGGTGTTGGTCACATCAGGGACCCTTTTTCCATGCCCCCTTTTTAAAAAAGGTCACAGAAGAGTGACGGGTCACATCGTTGACCCCTATTCCATTCCCCCTTTTTAAAAGTATTTTTTAGTTTTGGTTCACAGAAGAGGTATTGGTCACATCAGGGTACCCTTTTCAATGTCCCATTTTTAGAAGTAGTTTTTAGTTTCTGGTCACAGAAGAGTGAATAATCACATCACGGATCCCTTTTCCAGGTCCCCTTTAAAAGTACTATTTAAGCTTCTGGTCACAGAAGAGTGATTGGTCACATCAAGTACCTCTTTCCCATTTCGGTCACAGAGGAATGATTGGTCACATCTTGGACTTCTCTCCATGTCCCCTCTTTAAAAGTTCTTTTTAGTTTCTGGTCACAGAAAAGTGATTAACCACATCTCAGACCCCTTTTCCCGGCCCCCCTTTAAAAAGTTTTTTAGCGACTGGTCACGGAAGAGTTATTGGTCACATTTCGGACCCCTTTTCCAGGTCTCCTTTAAAAAAGACGTTTTAGCGACTGATCACAGAAGATTGATTGGTCACTGAGATATAAATAATAAAGAAGCGCATTTTCCTCTACATTACAATGCAACTGTTAAGAGTTTTCCGTAAATATTTTATGGATATGACAACTAAGCGAAGGGTATTTTAGTGGACATTTACAAGGCAGCGCCAAATCAAGAAATTATTTCTCTGCATTTCACGTTTTTTTCTAAATAATACCGCTTGTTACGTTTAACAAATCCTCTAATGGTTTATGCATTGCTTGCGTAAATGCAAAAGATGAAAGTGCAAAGACATTAAAAAAAAAATTTAATCCAAGTTTTTATTTCACAAAAGAAGCTGGTATATAAGTTATGTTCTTCAATTAGAAATCCAGTTTTTACAACTAGTTGTATTTTTATTTGCTCATAATATTTTCCTAGGGCTGCATTTTTAGTACCGTTTTTATTTTACAGTGTTGGGAATATGTCGGTTGATCTTAGCCAATTAAATAGAATAGGGTAAAAAGATAGTGCAGAGCTTTATTACTAAATACGCTGTAAATCATGCTACCCATAAAAAATTTTTTTATCTTTTTGCGATGTTAAAAATTGCTGCTCTTTCTCTATACTGGTTGATGCGGTTGGATTAGAAAGAAATTATTTATTTCTGTTGAGCTGCTTGATTACTTTAAAGGTTTCCAAAGAAATATCCGCAACTTATTTATCCCCAGATATCAACGTAGGGAATGATTAGAAACATAGCCTAAATATTTCAAAGATTTCACAAAGGAAAAGAAACGCCCGTCGTTCAAGAGAGGAGGTCTGGTCACAATTGTTCCAAGTGATGAGTAGGCATAAGAGAGAGGCCACTCTTTAAGTTACTTTAATTGAGGCTGATAGTATGCTATGTTTATGAGAGCGCATTCACTCACTCAGGAGAACCATTACCCCGAACAGACCGAACCAACAACAGACCGAAAAGCAACAGTGTAGTGCAGCTGCTCTGCAAACGCGGCACTGGCAACACAGTTCCACGCATGCGCAGTTTATAAAAATATAGCACCCACGTTCCGGCGCGAATGATCTTCGTAAGTTTGGGGTAACCAGTGTTCCGAATTTGGAGTGAGCCTCAAATCAAACGGAAGTGCAGCAAACCCAGATTGCATAGGGTCTATTAAATTTTTAGATTAAAGGTGTAACTGAGACAGCATCAGAACCTTGAGCAATTGATGTTTTGATTTGTATTTCTTTTTGTGATAGGATTGTAATTATATTGATTGCACCAAACTCTGATGCTGGTTTGTCCTAAGTTCGTCAACTTTCGAAATGCGGCAATATTTTTAGTCTACTCTAAAAATAGGTTTTCTCAAAGTGACAAAAAGTCAATTCTAAAGATTAAAAATTAAAATTTCTGCAACAATGAACAGTTCCTATTGAAAATTCTTGTAAAAATATTAAGGCGTTGAGTGCAATAACGAAGTTATTGAGTTTAAAGAAGAAGTTTTTAAATTGCGAAAAATAAAAATTGCATTATTGTTAAGAAGAAATGGTCAACAATAGAAAATTTTTAATTTTTACTATTTACAATTTAAACGTCTACCATTTTAAAAATTTGCATTTAAAGACTCTTCAGTATAAAAGATAAGCAGTTTAATTTTTTTTAAACTTCAAAGGTGAATAAATAAAAAAATTTTAATTTTTGATGATTTCAAAGATTAAAAGTCAAGAGTTTTCAATTTTAAGTATTGTAAATTTATAAATTGTAAAATGTGAATCATAACAAATTAGGACCTTTGAATTGAAAAATTTAAGTCTTGCATATTTTTTAATTATAAATTTTCAGAATTAAAAACTTTTCAATTTTGAAAATTTAAAATTCAGAATTCTCCAATTTTAAATGGCTCAAATAAAAAATTCTTGAATTTCGCACATAATTCTATTTTCAATCTCCCTAGTAGCTTAAGGGAAAATCACCTAACCAAAAATTGGAAGTTCTGTAGTTTGATTCTCAGCGAAACGAAAGAGAAGATATTTTTAGGAAAAAATTTAATTTAAAAAAATTTTAATTCAAAGCATTATCTAGTCGGAAAAGAAGTCAAGAATTTCTCTTATTCTCTGATGACAACACAGATTCCTTGAATATGTTTAATACGTAACACCTAGTGAAAAAAAGCTATATTTCTGAAAAAAATTCTTCTTTCGATCTCTCTAGTAGCTTAACGGAAAAGCACCCAACCAAAAATAGGAAGTTTTATGTTTCTATTACCATTAGAACAAAGCAGATCTTTTTTCAGAAAAAATTTAATTATAAATATTTTTAATTCATGGCTTCATCTAGTCTGAAAAGACTTCAATAATTCTCTGATTCTCTGATGACAACACAGATTCCTTGAAAATGTTGAAGACATAACACCTAGTGAAAAATTGCTATATTTCTGAAAAAGAATTCTTCTTAGGATCTTTCTAGTAGCTTAAGGGAAAAGCACCTAACCAGCAGTAGAAAGTTTTATGTTTCTATCCCCATCAGAACAGAGCAGATCTTTTTTCAGAAAAAATTTAATTATAAATATTTTGAATTCATGGCTCAATCTAGTCTGAAAAGAAGTTCTGTAATTTTATAATGATAATACAGATTCCTTGAAAAATTTAGATACGTAACACCTAGAAAAATAGTTCGTCTATTTCAGAAAAAGGGTGCTTTTTTCGATCTCTTTTAAGGGAAAAAAGCCCGACCGGGGATCGAAAGTTCTGTGTTTGGATTCCCACGAATAAGAAAGGGAAGATCTTTTGAGGAAAAAATTTTATTAAAAAAAAAATTTAATTCAAAGCTTTATCTAGTCTGAAAAGACGTCAATAATTTCTCTTATTCTCGGATGATAAAACAGATTCATTGAAAATGTTTAATCCGTAACACCTAGTGCAAAAATGATATATTTGCGAAGAAGAATTCTTCTTTCGATCTCTCTAGTAGCTTAAGGGAAAAGAACCCAGTCGGCAATAGAAAGTTTTATGTTTCTATTCCCATCGGAACGAAGCAGATCCTTTTTCAGAAGAACTTTAAATATAAATATTTTCAATTTATGGCTCTATCTAGTCTAAAAAGAAGTAAAGAATTTCTATTATTTTATGATGATAATACGAATTCCTTAAAAAATTTGGATAAATAACACTTGCAAAAATAATTCGTGTATTTCTGAAAAAGGGTTCTTTTTTCGATCTCTCTAGTAGGTTAAGGGAAAAGAACATGACCGGGGATCAAAAGTTGTATTTTTTGATTCCCACGAAAAACAAAGAGAAGATAGTTTTAGGAAAAACGTAATTTAAACCATTTTTAATTTAGAGCTTTATCTAGTCTGAAAAGATGTCAATAATTTCTCTTATTCTCGGATGATAAAACAGATTCCTTGAAAATGTTTGATCCGTAATACCTAGTGAAAAATGCTATATTTCTGAAGAAGAATTCTTCTTTCGATCTCTCTAGTAGCTTAAGGGGAAATAACCCGACAAGGGATCGGAAGTTCTGTGATTCGATTCTCAGGGAAACGAAAAAAGAAGATCTTTTTAGGATAAAATGTAATTTAAAAAATTTTTAATTTAAAGCTATATCTAGTCTGAAAAGACTTCATATATTTCTCTTATTCTCGGATGACAACACAGATTCCTTGACAATTTTAAATACGTAACAACTAGTGAAATAATGCTATATTTCTAAAAAAGAATTCTTCTTTCGATCTCTCTAGTAGCTTAAGGGGAAAGAACCCGACGGGGGATTGGCACTTCTGTGGTTCGATTCACACAGAAAATAAAGAGAAGATCGTTTTAGGAAAAAATTTCATTATACAATTTTTTAATTTAAAGCTTTATCTAGTCTGAAAAGACGTCAATAATTTCTCTTATTCTCGGATGATAAAACAGATTCCTTGAAAATGTTTGATCCGTAATACTTAGTGAAAAATGCTATATTTCTGAAGAAGAATTCTTCTTTCGATCCCTCTAGTAGCTTAAGGGGAAATAACCCGACAAGGGATCGGAAGTTCTGTGATTCGATTCTCAGGGAAACGAAAAAAGAAGATCTTTTTAGGATAAAATGTAATTTAAAAAATTTTTAATTTAAAGCTATATCTAGTCTGAAAAGACTTCATATATTTCTCTTATTCTCGGATGACAACACAGATTCCTTGACAATTTTAAATACGTAACAACTAGTGAAATAATGCTATATTTCTAAAAAAGAATTCTTCTTTCGATCTCTCTAGTAGCTTAAGGGGAAAGAACCCGACGGGGGATTGGCACTTCTGTGGTTCGATTCACACAGAAAATAAAGAGAAGATCGTTTTAGGAAAAAATTTCATTATAAAATTTTTCAATTTAAAGCTTTATCTAGTCTCAAAAGATCTCAAGAATTTCTCTCATTCACTGATGACAACACAGATTCCTTGAAAATGTGGAATACGTAACCACTAGTTAAATAATGCTATATTTCTAAAAAAGAATTCTTCTTTCGATCTATCTCGTAGCTTAAGGGAAAAGAACCCGACCGAGGATCGGAATTTCTGTGGTCCGATTCACACAGAAAATAAAGAGAAGATCGTTTTAGAAAAAGATGTAATTTAAAAATTTTTTAATTCAAAGCTTTATCTAGTCTGAAAAGACCTCAAGAATTTCTCTTTTTCTCTGATGAAAACACAGATTCCTTGAAAATGTTGAATACTTAACATCTAGCGAAAAAATGCTATATTTCGGAAAACTAATCCTTTCTTTCGAACTCTCTAGTAGCTTAAGGGAAAAACACTTGACCAGCAATCGGAAGTTTTGTGTTTCGATTCTAAGTGGCAGAAGCAGTTCCTTTTTCAGAAAAAATTTAATTATAAATATTTTTAATTCATGGCGCCATCTAGTCTGAAAATAAGTGAAGAATTTCTGTTATTTTATGATGATACTACAAATTCCTTGAAAAATTTGGATACGTCACACCTGGAAAAATAATTCGTGTATTTCTGGAAAAGGGTTTTTTTTCGATCTCTCTAGTAGCTTAAGGGAAAAGAACCCGACGGGGGATAGGAAGTTCTGTGGTTGGATTTTTACGGAAAAGAAAGAGAAGATCGTTTTAGAAAAAAATGTAATTTAAAAATTTTTTAATTCAAAGCTTTATCTAGTCTGAAAAGACCTCAAGAATTTCTCTTTTTCTCTGATG
>JAAAKG020057824.1:0-24430 GCA_010014905.2 Druon quercuslanigerum | reverse complement strand
AATACGATACACGAGACGAGATACGAGGCAAGGTTTGAGATGAGATTTGAGGCGATACTCGAAACGAGATTCAATACGATACACGAGACGAGATTCGAGGCAAGGTTCGAGATGAGATTTGAGGCGATAATCGAAACGAGATTCAATATGATACACGAGAAGAGATTCGAGGCCAGGTTCAAGATGAGATTTGATGCGATACTCGAGACGAGATGCAATACGATACACGAGAAGAGATTCGAGGCCAGGTTCAAGATGAGATTTGATGCGATACTCGAGACGAGATTTAATACGATACACGAGACGAGATTCGAGGCAAGGTTTGAGATGAGATTTGAGGCGATACTCGAGACGAGATTTAAAGGAGATTCGCGACACAAAATTGAATAACCTAATCAGCTACAAAAAACTTTTTTGTAGACACGTGGCACTTATCTTGATTAATTTTAATATTTTAATTTAAACATTTGTCTGAAAGAAAAAAGTTACACGCTTCGCGTACATGTTCCTTTTCTACCCCGCTAAAAATTGTAAATCAAAAATGTTGAATATCGCATCCGACTATCATAAATAAGAAGGTAAAATTATAATAACTCTCTAATTACGCGTTTTTTATCTATGTTTCAAGATATACCTATAAGATCATTATTTACAATCTCGCCAAATGTGTCTGCTATAAATGAATAATAAGTAGGTTTTATTAGTGGAATATTCCGGTATGAATGCAGAAACTTTTTAAAATTTACAACAACAGATAGCCCAAGCGTCCTTATAAAAGTCGACTTATCTTTTCCTTAACTATCAGTTACATTCAGTCGTTGCATGTAATCTTATCAAAATGAACGGGCAACCTTTCTGGATCTTGCTAATAGTTTGTGGAATTTTTTCACAAGGAATTGTAGTTTTATCGGTTAAAAATGTTGGTAAGTAGAACATTATCTCCGTTAAAAATACCCTGATTGGACCAAGTCAAAAAGTCAATAAATCAGTCCAAATAACGCTTATCGAACCTACAATGTTCCTGAACCGTATTGAAAATATTTTTAGAGCATCATACATTTTCAGAAAATTATTCGCCCTAAAAATAGAAAGATTTTTGGACTGTTAAAATAACCCAATACGATTCTAAGTACAACGAATATTATAAGGAAGCTCTAAATACGTTTTGATATTTCGTGATTACTGCCTCAACAAAATTAAGAAAAAGCTGGTACAGCTGACCAAGAACCAAACATTAGAGAACATCAGCAACCCCTTTTTGTTCAAAGAGTTGACTTTTATTTCAAATTATTTCTATTCTTGCAGAGGCATCATCGGATCTTCTCGCACGTCAAAAGCGATCAACTAGAATGGCGCATCCTGAATTTATGAGATCACATCAACCGCTTCAATCATTTGGCCAACCAGTGATCACATCGCATCAGCAGCATCAATCTTTTTCCCAAATAATTAACAGAACACCTCTGCAACAATTGGAAGCACCCTCTGCAGTGAGCATCCGAATCAATGGTATCCGAGTAGGTCTCGGGACTGTGATTCATCCTTATATTATCGCAACGAAAGCCAGCTATTTTCGGAATACGAGTCTGGCACACACAGGTGTTACATTTTTTTCGCCAACTCGTCGAGATTACGAGCGTCGTCGTATAGTACACATTGAAGAATGCCGAGGTATTCCAACTGAACCTCTTGCACCACATGATGTCGCCTTGGCTATAGTGAATGAGCGTATTTTTGTGCACGAGGGTGCTGATATGAGGCTTCGAGATAATTTCACCCCGAGTGAAATTAGGTGGATTCGTAGCAAGGTACTTTCGATGATTCCACACCTCACAACATACAATCTACATTAATTTGCAATGTAGATATTGACGTGCACAAATTTTTGTGTATAAATTTATTGCGTCAAATATAAGGAAATAAATCTTGAACAAATCCGACTCTTCTTTTTATTCGAATTGCTCTTGTGTGCGAGATGCTGTAATTTATTACTCGTTTACAAATTTTATTAGGTGTACTTATTCCAACTGAACAAACATTGAGGTGTTCGTAAGAACTTTATAGACACACTTTATAGCCTACAGGTAATTCTTTCAGTTAAATTAATTAAACTTTTATGTGGTATGGATGTAGGTCAAAGTGTCCCATTGATAATTTGTTTTTTATTTAACTGAATTAGCGTGAATGGATTAGATAAAAACTTTTGGGTATTTTGCTAAATTCAGGTGTAGATCGAAATTCTTTTTCTCATTGTCAAAAAATGTGAAGGAATACGAAGACATGAGAAGGTAATAAACTATATTCAAGTCAGGGAATTATTGTCATTGTATTATTACATTTAATTTTTATTTTAAGTGTCATTTAAAGTATTCCAATTCGCGTCTTTTACTTCTTTTCTTTAAATCATCAACTGGCGCCTAGCACGCTTTGACAAATCATCTTGAGATTCTCACTTTCATCCTAACCCACCACAATCTGGGAGATACAAATCCTTAATCTCTGAGATGCTGCCTTGCCCTTTCATTCGTAATCAAACGGACCCCTTGACTTAAAGTCCGCCTAGCAATCCAAACACATTCTCCATTTAGAATCTCAAACTCTACATTTACCTTTACCGGGTGCATGTGCTTCTGTAAATAGTACACTCAACTACGACCTGGATGCAAAAAATATATTTTTAAGTCGAAATCATATTTAAATCAATTATCCAGTAGTCAAAATGTAGAGAGTCTAGTTATGATGTCAGTCCCACCAAACAGCGGCTAATGGAGGAGTGCCGATATATAAAATAACGTCTCCCATGGGTTTGTGTAGGTGCGAAGATGCCACCAGTCAGTAAGGTAGATCCCTTCATAACCGAAATTAATCAAATGCCTAGTAGAAACCTACATTGTCGAACAACGATATGGTACAAATCTAAATTACCTTCACTCGATAATGTGGGAATCTAGATTGCGTTTCATCCGTAAAGTAGAAAACCTGATTACCTAGTGTATGTAAAGTAGGAATCTGTTACAGGTTATTTTCTTAAAAAAATTTCAAACTTTTTTAATGTTATTGAATTTAACGATTAATATTTGTAATATTTTTATTTAAAACTGTAAGTTTATTTCGTAACCTTAATTTTTTTTTAAATATTTAAATAATAAAGTATAATTTCACTTATTTATTAGCAAGCCACAAATTCTAGAATTGTATAAGCTTTAACTTTAAAACATATAATTCAGTTTTTAATTTCCAATTGTCAAATTTTAATGTATTGAATTAAAATTTATTTAAATTTATAAGTTTAACTTGTCAGTCTACTAGAAATTGAACGCTTTTAATCAGAAATAATACATTTTCAATTACTTTGAATTTTTAGTGATCCTGTTTTTAAAGTCCTAATTCAAAAGAACTCAATTTTAAAATTCTTTAATCGAAAATAAGTTGTTCGATTATTTTAGTGTTTTTCGTCGAAAAAAATTGAATTTTAGCAGGTAAATAGTAAACAATATTGCTAATTAATGAAAATTGAATTTGCAGCGGTCAAAATGAACGAATATTGAAAATATAAGACAATTTTTTATTGCTTTTTTAACTGTTCTAAGCTCAAAAATAATATTATTTAACTTTTCTAAATTACACATCTATATATTGAAAATTGAATTCTCGAAAATCGAACAATTGAAAAATGATAAAAAAAGAAAAATTTATTTTGCACTGCCGAAAACTAAAGATAAAAAGGAATATTCAATAAAGAAAGTGTGAAATATTTTAAAAATTACGAATCGCTATTGGGCAATCATGTTTGGGAAAATGAATAGTTATTCACTTGACTATTTGTAAGAAATTTACGAGATTTAAAAAATCCACATTTTAATTTATCTACTTATTAAAAAAACTTAGGGAGATTTAAAAACGATGAGATTCAAAAAGAGATTCGAGGCGATATTCAAGACGGGATTCGAGATAAAATTCAAAGCACAATTTAAGGAGAAATTCAAGAAAATATCCGAGACGAGATTCTAGGTGAGCTTTAATACGAGATTCAAGAAGGGACACAAAATAAGATTCAAGAAGAGAGTCGAGACGAACATCAAGAAGAAATTTAAACGAGATACAGGACGAGTTTGAAGATAAGTTTGAAAGCGAGATTCGAGACGAGATTTACAACAAAATTCGAGATAAGATTTAAGGCTAGATTTCAGATGAGATGCGAACGATTCGAGCCGAGATTTGAGACGAGATTTTAAACAAATTGAAGGCATTTTCAAGACGAGATTCAGTATGAGATTCGAGACAAGGTTTAAGGTTCAAGATGATATTTTTAAAAATAGATTAGAGATACGATTTAGGACAAAAATCGATATAAGATTTAAGGCGAGGTTTGAGATACGATGCGAGGTTGTTCGAGACGATATTGGAGACGAGATTTGAAACGAAATTCAAGATATGATTTGAGACAAGAGACAAGGTGAGATTTGAGACAAGGTCCAAAATGAGATTATAGAACAGATTCAAGAGAAGATTCAAGACTAAAATTAAAAAGAAATTTAATACGAGCTTCAAGATAATATTTCCAACGAGATTCGAGACGAGATTTAAGACCAAATTTAATATCAGATTCAATATGAGGTTTGAGAAGAGGTGCAAGGAAAATCGAGGCGAGATTCAAGATGAGATTTGAGACTAGGGTTGTAAAGTGATTCCAGGTAAAATTCAAGACAAAATTCGAGACAAAATTTGAGGACAAATAAAATATGCAATTTGAGACGAGATTCGAGAGGATATTTAATATTAGATTCAAGATCAGATTAAAGACGATATTCGAGACGACGTTTGAGAAGAAAATTGAGGCGAAAATCGAAACAAGATTCAATACGGACTTCAAGATTTGATTTAAAACGAGATTTCAGACTAGATTCGAAAAAATTTGAGATAAGATTCAAAGCAAAGTTTGAGAACAGGTGCGAGGTGGTACGAGAAGAGAATGAAAATAAGATATGAGATGAGAATTAATACGAGTTCTAAGAAGAACTTCGAGGCGAAATTAAAGAAAGTATTTGAGAAGAGATTCGAGGCGAAAATAAATATGATATTTGTGACGAAATTAAATACGATATTTTAGGTAGTATTCAAGACGAGATTACCGACGAGATCCAAGATAAGATCCAACATGAGATTTAATGTGAGATTGGAGACGAGATTTAAAACAAAATTCACATTAGATGCAAGATTTAAAACGAGGTTTAAGAAGAAATTCGAAGCGAAACTTCAGACAATATTCGAGACCAGATTTGAGGCAAAATTAACTACGAGATTCCAGAAGACATTCAAAGCGAGATTTCAGACGAGATTCAGGATAAGATATAAGAGTCAAGGCGAGATTTAAAATCAGGTGCGAAGTGATTCGATACGATATTGAAGACGAGATTTAAAACGAAATTCAAGATATGATTTGAGACGAGAGATAAGGTGATATTTGAGACAAGGTCCCATATGAGTTTAAAGAACAGATTCAAGAGAAGATTCAAGACTAAAATTAAAAAGAAATTTAATACGAGCTTCAAGATAATATTTCCAGCGAGATTCGAGACGAGATTTACGACCAAATTTGATATCAGATTCAATGTGAGCTTTGAAAAGGGGTGTAAGGAAAATCGAGACGAGATTCAAGATATGATTTGAAACTAGGGTTGAAAAGTTATTCCAGGTAAAACTCAAGACAAAATTCGAGACAAAATTTGAGGACAAATAAAATATGCAATTTAAGACGAGATTCGAGAGGATATTTAATATCAGATCCAATATCAGATGACAGACGATATTCGAGACGACGTTCGAGATTCAAGATTAGACTTTTCACAAAATTTGAGATGAAATTCAAAGCAAAGTTTGAGAACAGGTGCAAGGGGATACAAGAAGAGAATCAAAATAAGATATGAGATGAGAATTGGGATCAGTTTTCAGAAGAACTTCGAGGCGAAATTAAAGAAAGTATTCGAGACCTTGATGCAGGCATATAGGGTGAAATTACCTACGAGATTCAAGACTACATCCAAGATAAGATATAAGATTCAAGGCGAGGTTTAAAATTAGTTGCGAAGTGATTCGAGACGATATTGGAGACGAGATTTAAAACGAAATTCAAGATATGATTTGAGACAAGAAACAAGGTGAGTTTTCATACAAGGCCCAATATGAGATTCATGAACAGATTCAAGAGAAGATTCAAGACTAAAATTAAAAAGAAACTTAATACGAGCTTCAAGATGATATTTTTAATGAGATTCAAAACGAGATTTAGGACAAAATTTGATATCAGATTCAATGTGAGGTTTGAGAAGAGGTGCAAGGAAAATCGAGATGAGATTCGAGACTATATTCGAGACTAGATTCGAGACGTGATTCGAGACTAGGCTTGAGAAGATATTCTAGTTGAAATTTATGACAAAATACAAAACAAGATTTGAGGACAAATAAAATACGCAATTTGAGAGGAGATTCGAGAGGATATTTGATATCAGATCCAAAATCAGATGAAAGACGACATTCGAGACAACGTTTGAGAAGAAAATTTAGAATATAATCGAAACAAGATTCAATACGGACTTTAAGATTAGATTTGAAACGAGATTTGATACGAGATTCGAGATTAGACTTTTGACAAAATTTGAGGTAAGATTCAAAGCACAGATTGAGATGAGATGTGAGGCGATTCAAAGCGAGATTTATAACAAAAATTAGTGACGAGGTTCGAGACGAGAACCGAGACAAGATTCATGATGAGATTCAAAACAAGATTCGAGGCAAGATTCGAGACGGGATTTAAGAAGAGATGCGATTCAAGACGAGACTCAATGAGATGTGGGATAAAAGAGATTGAAACGAATCAGTTTTTTTCTCAAGTCCATTAAAAATTAGAAATTGAAAATCTCGATGGTTACCTTAAACTCTCAAAATTTAGAATTCAATAACATGATAACTCTTAAATGCTGAGTATCTGATGTATGTTTTTACACATAAGCATAAAATAATTATTTACAATGTCACTCAGTGTGTATTCTATAAATTATAATCCACTATAAATTAAGAAAATATTCAAGATTTATGACACAGGTACTAAAAGTTTCCTTATAAAAGTCGATTGCTCTTCTCATTTACTATCAGTTCCATTCTCTTATTGCATACATTCTTATCAAAATGAGCAAACAACCATTCTCTACGCTTCTAATAGTTTGTGGGCTTTTGTCACAAGGAATTTTGGCCTTATTGGTTGAAAATGTTGGTAAGTAGGACATCATCCCTGCCCCCAAAAAGATAGAAATTCAAAATAATAAAAATACAATTTTTTGTTATAAACTTTTGTATAACAATCGCCTTGTACAGAGGCGTGAAAAGTTTGATTAAAAACAAGTTTGAGTAAAAATAATTTTTCTAAATCATACAATGTTCCAGAAAGTTTTCAGGATGTTTCTAGAACATAAAATGTTCTCAGAACATTATTTACTGCGACTTAGATTGCTTTCTGGAACGTTCCAACAGTCTCTTTTTACTTGTATATCCAAGAAGCTTCTTTTTGACGTTCTAATTAGGTTTATTAAATTTCTTGTACTATTGCATCATCCTCCTCAAAGAAACTGGATGATCAACTTAACAAAACTAAAAATTAGTTATGTAGAGTTGACCAAGAACCGAACTTTCAAGACCATCAGCAATCTTTTTCTAAAAACGTAATTGTCATTATTCTTGCAGCATCATCGGACATTCTCACTCGCCAGAAGCGATCTACTCGACTGGTGCCTTCAGAATTGATCACATCACATCAGCATCATCAACCAGTTGTCCAACCAATCATCAGAGTACCTCTGGCGCAATTTTTGGAAACACCCTCAGCAGTGAGCATCAGGATTAGTGGTGTCAGAGTTGGTCTTGGGATTGTAGTTCATGCTAATATTATCGCAACAAAAGCCAGCTATGTTCATAATACACCTCTGGCACATGTCAGTGTTACGTTTTATTCACCAACTCGTCAAGATTACGAGCGCCGCGAAGTACGACACATTGAAATCTGCCTAGGTATTCCAAATCAACCTCTTGCCCCACATGATGTTGTCTTGATTGTAGTCAATCGAAGCATTCTGCTAGACGTTAGAAACTCGGTCATAGAGACGAGGCTTCGAGAAAATTTTACCCCAGCCGAAGTTTTGTGGATTCATGACAGACTGCGAACGCTGATCCCACGCCTCAGAAGGCGCAGCCATAAGTAATTGTTATTTGCAATGTGGAAATTGACGTGTACGATTTTTATGTAGCAAGCTATTGCGTCAAATATAAGGAAATAAATTTTGAAACGATTAGACTCTTCTTTTTATTCGAGTACCTCATGAGTGCCAGGCGCTGTAATTCATTAAACATTTCCAAATTTTATTGGGTATACTTGCATCCGCTGAACAAATATTGAGGTTTCGGCAAAAATTTGAGAGGCTTGCGTAAGGATCTACAGATAATTCTTCGGTTTGAATTAATTAAAAATTGTTGCAGTATAAAAGTAGGTCTTAAGTAATTTAAATATTGCGTCCATAATGATGTCTTATTAACTGAAGATTAGTTATGCAAGATCTTCCATGATCACATTATTGCCCTTGGTTGAAAGTTAAACTACTTCAATAAAAAAAAATTGTCTTAGTTGAAGGTCCACCTCTTTGATTAAAATTTGGAACTTTAAATTTAACTGTTCCTTTATTGATTTACTCTTAAACTGTGTTCCAGAGAATTCGCATTTTTTTCAAGAATTCAACGATTTTGTTAAAACTCTATTTTTTTCGTTAAAATTTTTTTTGTCTACAAAATTAAAAATTCCATTGTTGGTTAAAAATTCATCGTCTTCAATTCAAAATTTTATAATTAAGTTAAAAATTTATTTATATTGTTGAAAATTAATACTTTTTTGATTGAAAATTCCAATCGTTTGTGAAGAAAATTAAAAACTATTGGATTGAAAATTAATTCTTCGATTAAAAGCATTTTTGCGTTAAAATTCAACCTTTTTTAGTCTAAAAATTTATCTTTTTTGGTACAAATTTAATTTGATGTACATATTTTATTTTAAGTTCGTCTATTTTGTAGAAAATGTATGTTCTTGATTGTAAATTTAAGTTCAAGGTCAAAAGTTAAATTACTTTGCTAACAAATTAATTTTATTATTTGAAGATTCATTTGTTTTCTCAAGATTTTCACTATTTTGAAAAAAACCATTTTTAAAATTTAAAATTGTAACTTTTCCATCATTAGTTACAAAGTAATGGGTTTTAGTTTAAAACTATTTAGTCATCATTCCATTCTTTCCGTTGAAAATTATTATTTTTTTTTTTAAATAATCATTCCATTAATAGTAAAAATTGATCGTTTTTAATTGAAAATTCAACAACTTGGTGTTAAATTGATGTATTTTGTTGCCATACTTTTACAAAATGCGCAATTTGCGCTCGCAGCACAAAAATTTGTTTTATAATAAAGAAAAAATGTTACAAAGAAAAAAAATTATCTTTTAATTAAATTTTTATATAAAAAGATCTGCTCACTTTGCTCCACTGGGAATCGAACCACAGAACTTCCGATGGGAGCTCCGGTGCTTTTCTGTTGAGCTATTAGAGAAATCGAAAGAAGAATCTTTTGTCAGAAATAAAAGCTATTATCAGCCAGGTATTACATTCGTAATACAAGTAATTTAAAAAAAATCTGTTTTATCATCAGAGGTAGTTACTATTGGTAAGCGTAGATAGCATTCCATTCCAACCGGACGGCAATCGAAATTTCTCTGGATCGATTTCCAGTAGAGCAAAGTGGGAAGATCTTTTCCAGAAAAATTTAAGGCCATGTGGAGAGTCGTTCACATGACCAGATTCCTACTTTACCGACACTTTTTTATTTACTTACTTATTTTTACAGGAAGCACCACATCGATTTGAAAATTTAAGACACTAAAGAAGAAGCACTAAGAATTATGGGCCTGGTCCTAAATTTTAAAAATTGTGTAAAAATAAAAAAAAGTATTATTTACAAAAAAGAACTTTTTTTATCACTATAAAAATTTGGGAGCAGAGCCACATATCCTTAGTGCTTTTTATTTATTATGCCAAATTTTTATCTCAATGTGGTTTTTTGTGTGAAAATGAGTTAGGAAATAAGAAAAGCGTCGGTAAGGTAGGAATCTAGTCACGTCATTCACTCCTAGCATTGCCTTAATTAAAAAATTTAATTTCTAATATTTGAAGCGTTAACTTCATCGGTAGTGTTGATTTTTATTTTCACAGATTGTGGAATGACATCTATTCTGATAGATATTAACTACTTCTGATGATAATACAGATTCCTTTAAGCTTCTGCAAGAGAAAAAAATCGATTTTTTCGATTTTTATTGATACTAAATAATAAAGATTCCTCCCATTAAAATAAAAAAATTCCTTCCACGTTACATGCACTGCTAACATAATTAGTTCTAAAAAAATTTCCACAAAATTTAGAGTATTTTTATTTCGACGCTTACTGAAAAAAAAATTCTTTGATATTTGATATTTTCTGACCAAATTTAGATATTGAAATTATTTGCCTTTAACGAGGATTTCTTTTATAATTTAAATTCGTTTTTATTAAAAAAGATCCATGCTTTTATCTTTTTGATAATATTTATTTAAATTTGCAAATTGCAAACATATTTTTTCCAGAAGTTTCTTAGTTGTGCAATTTCTTAGATTACATTTTTTGTAATCTTTCGTTATTTTCATTTAAAATTCGGATTTTTTTAAAATTCCTCCTGGGCAAAAAGAAAAATTTTTTTTTGTTAAACGTTAATTTAAACAAGGTTTTAGAAATTGCGTTCCAGAAGAAAAAGAACGCGATTTTGAGACGTTTTTATTTTTATTGAAATAATTAGAAGGCAGTATTGTGAAATTCTGAAATAAGCTTCGTTATCTTCTCACTATGACACACTGACGGTTTATTGGTTCATAATATAAAGACAAGGATTATTAACGAAAAAAATCTCTGTTCATTTCTCAACATTTTGTTATAGATTTTACAGAAAATCTTTTAAAATTTGAAAATCTGGTATGACTTATAGAAGTTTCATTATTATAGCGAGAAAATTCCAGTAAATTTGAATTGAACTACCCATTTTGTTGAAAAAATCTTCTTGTTTAAAATTTTTTTTAACTGAAATTTTAATTATTTGGCGTTTGGTTTACCATTTGTCCTTTTCATTTAAAAAATTAGCTATTTTTTTAATTCTGAAAATTCTTGAAAATTAATTTCTTTGGGTAAAAATTTAACTACCAGAGTAAACAAATTTTTTTAATTGAAAATCAATCTATTTAACTAAAAATTTAACTACCTTATTAAAATTAATATTTTTTTTAGTAGAGAATTTGTCTTTTTGGTATAAAATTCAGCTATTTAGTTAAAAATTAATTTTTTGTTAAGGATTTATATTGTTATTTGAGTTAGAAATTAAATTCTAAGTTTTTTTGTTAAAAATAATTTTTGTATTTTGTTAAAAATTTATCATTTGTTGTAGAATATTAGTCTTGTTATTGAATAATTCACTATTTTGGTTAAAAAAATTTATTTGATTACAATTTTAACTATTAAACATTTATTTCTCAAATTAAAAGTCACTATTTTGAAAGGAAAATTAAATTTTTAACTAATAATTTTACTATTCCATTTTTTGTAAAAAAGTAATATTTTTTATAGAAATTTATTTTGTTGAAAACTCATTTATTTTATTAAAAATATACCTTTTTTGGTCGATAATTAATATTTTTAGTTTAAAATACTTTTCTTTCATTGAACATTGTTTTTTTTCAATTATAATTAATTTCTTTAAATTAAATTTCTGTATTTTGTTAAAAAATAATTTTTTTGTGTGATTAATTCACCTTTTTGGCATTATGCTAGTTAAAAATCCTTTTCTTAGATTGAAAACTTAATTATTAGGATAAAAATTTCTTTAAAAATTCTCAATTTGTTTTTGTTAATATTCTGTGTTTAAAATGTAACTTTTTTAGAGTAAAAAATATTATAATTTAAATAATGCAATGCAAGTATTAAAAAACTATTTTTTCGTACTTTTCTTGCTCTTTCGTTCCCTTTGCTTCCTCTATAACCATGCCTTGTGTTATCCTTAATAGTATGCCAAACATTTCTGCCCCTTTTATTACTTCCCACTTTTTTCATTCTCCCAAGAATTCTTTGTCCTTTTTGATGCTCATCTGGTCCCTTTTCTTCCTCTATAACCATGTCTTGTGCTATCCTTAATACCATGCCAAACATTTCTGTCCCTTTTATTACTTTCCACTTTTTTCATTCTCCCAAGAATTCTTTGTCCTTTTTAATGGTCATCCGGTCCTTCTTCTTCCTCTATAACCATGTCCTGTGCTTTACTTAATACCATGCCAGCCGTTTCTGTCTCTTTTATTACATGCTACTTTTTCATTCCCCCAAGAATTCTTTGTCCTTTTTGATGCTCATCTGGTCCCTTTTCTTCCTCTATAACCATGTCTTGTGCTATCCCTAATACCATGCCAAACATTTCTGTCCCTTTTATTACATCCCACTTTTTTGTTCCCCCAAGAAGTCTTTGTCCTTTTTGAACCGTAACACATTCCGAAATGCGCATCTCACGAATCTCTTTTTTGCATTTCCCCCCTTTCTTTCTTGCATTAAAAACCCTTTATTCCATTCACCTCATATTTCCTACCTTCCCTGTGGTCCTATACTTCATTTTGAAAAATTTAGACCTCTCTATTTTTCTGTATACCTCTCTGCCACACACCATAATTTCATCAAAAAGAGATATTGTTTTAATTTGTTGATTGCCTCCTAGCCTCTATGTTCCTTTCTCAATCGACATTAACTACTATACCGCTGCCCCTTATTATATACCTAATATCTTTTTCTACCTCTTTATTGTCTGCTTCCATGTCCAAAATTATTATATCCTTTATCCACCTTTCCATTTCTTCCTCTTCCATCCTTCTAATAACCTCTATCAGTCACAAGCGTAACCTTTTAGTTTCCTCGTGCATCCTTGCCCCACATTCTCTCTCTTCTTGGAAACCCCCTCTTTCATTTTGCAATTATTCCTTATTTCCAGTTTTCTGAATCCCTCTAGCTCTTTTTAATTTCTCTTCGCTCCAACAGTTTCATTTCCTCTTTTTCTTCTCTCCTAATTCTCTTCTGTCTCTTATCTACACTTTCAATTTTTTGAAACCTTCTTGTTATACCTATTCCATAATTCATCCTATTCTTTCGATTTTTCTTTCAGTTTTGTTACGACCTCTTGTACCTCGCCCTATTGCCTCTTCTTATCGTCCATCCTTCCACAAATCCCCTCTTCAAATCCCTGCATGAGAACTTCTATTTTTCTTTTTTTTATTGCTTATTTCCAAATTTGCTAGTCTCAACAAAATAAAATTTTTTACAATAAATTGTTAAAACAATAGCTGTAATGCTACACGGAAAAAAATTCAAGAAAGTAATTCGCGAAACTGCACCTTGACTTCACTCTAACTTTGGCGCACGAAACAAGGACTTTGCTTTAAAAGCAAGGGTTCCGAGTTCTTAGTTCCTGCGCCTAAAGCCAGAATAAAGTCAAGGAGCAGTTCGGTGTAGTTTCGAGAAATTTTTTAATCAATAGTTACATTTTTAAACTCAAAAAGGTCAATTTTGATGCGGACGAAAGAGTGGGACGATGGTCGTGAGGGCTAAAGCGCAGGCTTTTGACCTTGGTCTTGTAGGTTCGATTCCTGCCTCGCTCTCTGGAAGAGCCTCGCTGGGCCCATGCGGTGAAAAATAGCCTAGCAAGGGAGTTTTTCATCTCCGGAGAGTCGTGGGGCCGGTACCTCTAGAGAAAAAGGTTCTCTAAGTACTTAAGGCTGTTGCTCTTGGTGGTTCGGAACCCACCTTAAACTGTAGGTCCCCCTCCCACCATCAAGTAAGTGTGTGGGTGGTGTGTAAAGGATAGGGAAGAAGGCGCAAGAATAATGTAAAGCCTCAGGGGACTCATTAGAAGCTTCCACCCAGATGCGGACGGAGAATAATGTGATAATTTTTTTAATTGTTTTTGGTTCTGCAAACTTTCATAACAACTTTCTTTCTGTTGCTGTCATCGAGAAAAACTATTATATTCTATTTTACAAAAAAAAAGAAATGATCCTCGTCACAAAGACAAAATTGTGCTTTCCAGACTATATTGTAACGAGAAATATATCAAAGAAGAGGCTATTCTTCCTATTTTTGATCTTCAGTACATGTTTCTGCCATAGAAGGTGTCACAAAAGTCCCGGGTCAAATAAATATTTCCTCAGGTAAGATATTTTTCTGGGAGCTCAAGGTCATTCTTGAAGTAGATTTAAACGAGGAATTTAAATGGAACTTTAATTCTGATGTTCATTAAAACCTTCAAGGTTTTTTCAAGGTCACGGTCAAACATAAGGTCACTGCTGAATACACCTTGTGAAAGTTAGTAGCTTTGCTCGTTACGAAAAAATTTGAAAAGCTTCTATTCCCACGGGTATGCAGACGTTGTTTATATTTAAATGACGTTGTTCCAAGGTCAATACGTTACTCAGGTCATAGGTCTAATTTGACCTTAACTCGAAGGTATGCAAACCTTGCTTAAGTTTAAGCGACCTTAGAGTGATCTTGAAGTTTACGACTTACCTATCAGCGAGGTACACCTTTGATGTAAAAAAGTGGGTTTCCTTTTTTTAAAGTTCACCTTGAGAAAACCTTGAAGTTCATCGTCTAAATAAAATTCAAAATCAACATTACATTCCTCCTTAAAAGATACTTCAAGATTGGCCTGACAGTTTTACTGCGACTGCAGTTGGTGTGCTTTCAGTAGCGACTTATCCCAAGACCGAATTCGTCTTTGTTAAAATCAAGTCAACTTCTGATAGTGTTTTAGTGGAGGATAGTTTATAGATTCTTTTAACTGATTTTTAGCTTTAACAACATTATACTTACTGAAGATTTTAGCACTAACTTAAATTTTACTTCCAATAATTCTAAACATCTAAACTCTTTAGGATACTTGTCGAGACTCTCAATTGTGCCTCATAATTCTACTCACCATACTGATCTTTCAAGTACTCGTGTTGACTTAATGATTGTAGACGATATTGATAAGCTTATCTCCTACGAATAGCATGATATCCCTTTCCTCTCTAACCACGACTTGACTAACATTACCCTCAAATATGCCTATGATATAAATTCAGATCCAACTTAAAGGCTGGTGTGGGATGTTTCTAAAATTGATGAACATAAATTTCAGGAATATGGAATGAAGTATGATTTGCAAAAAACACTACCAGATACAGATATAAATAATAAAATAAGCGCTCTGAATAATTAGCTAGTCACCGCATTCAGAAAATTTCCTCTGCTGCAAATTTCTAAAAACTTTAGTAAAGCTGTCCCTTAGGGTCCCATGAATCACATTGCAATTTTAAATTCTGATGAGGAAACAGGGTGACAAGCGCCGACCTGCAGAAAGAACAAAAAGCATTTTAATATTAGCTCAAATTCATAAAATCAGGAAACTAGTTCAAACTAAGATAGGGATTGCGTTCAATCAAACCAATTATAACGAGAAAGCATATAGAGGCAATCAACAAGATTCAACAAGAGGATATCTGGCATCTATTTAAATGAATGCACCTAATTCTGCCCTGGCAGACATTTAACTACTTTGACTTCTTTTTGATGTCATCAATCAAAATGATTAAACTTGCCCTTTCAATCATTATTCCTATTCTATTGCGTACTTATATCGTTTCTTTTCAGTTTGGTACCTTCCCAAATAACTGCAAAAAGGCTGTTATTTTCCCCAATCCCAAAAACTCTAAAGCTACTTCTCGAAAGACTTCTGGTCAATTTCTAGACTGTTTGCACTGTTTAAATCACTTAAAAAATTGTTTCCTTGCAACTTTCCAAATTTCTTAGAATATCCAAGGCCACTGTCCCGATGCATTCAGATTTTCAAGTAAAACAAAGCACTGTTAATGCTTTTCTTGAACTAACGACGGATTTTAAATTAGCAATGGATAAAAAGGAGATAACGATTATTGCTCAGTTCGATTTTTCATAGGCTTTCGATCTCTCTTAAACCCTGTCATCAAACAGTGTTTGAATCCTATTTTAATAATCGTTCTCACAGAATTATTAATAGTAGTAGTGGACTTTCTGAGTCATAAAAGGCCAACTTTTTTGAAATTTACTTATCAGAACCAATTTAATTACTGAGTAGACTACTTGTTCTAGTCCAGAAGGATATCGACCATGTGATCACCTGGGCTTGGAAGAATGAACTGGCTCTTAACCCGGGTAAAATTCAGGCAATTGTTGTTGGACCTACATCATCCCCGTCTCTTGAAATCTTGGCATCATTTCCGCTAAATACTATCGAGAATTCCACTATCTCTTTTACGGAATTTGTTAAAGATCTCGAATATTTTTATGATCGGACCTTGTTCTGGAAGAAACAGGGACAGATAATCTCGAGAATAACTGGACTTCGTAAAATAAATCAAATCCTTAAGATTCCTTTCACAGAACTGGTCAAGTTCAAAGATCGTTTACAGTCAGAGGTGTCCGGTTACGGATTAAAGTTCCATCCGATATCATACTCTTCAAATTTGCAGACAGAGCCCTTCCAGCAGAGTCTAAAATTCAAAGAAGCCATAAGATTTCTTAAGATACCTTTTCACTGAACGTGTGAACTTCAAAGACGATTTAAAGTAAGAGAATCCCGGTTACGGATTAAAGTTCCATACGATATTAGATTCTTCCAATTTGTAGACAGAGCCCTTTCAGCACAGTCTAAAATTCTAAGAAGCCAATAGATTTCTTAGGATCTTCCGTTTCCCTGTTTTAAATACCCATGTTTATGTTTAATTTGTGGAGAGAATTGTAGTGATTTTACACCACCCCCATCCGCAATCCTTTGGAAACAACTTTTTTTCAATCAAAGCGGCGGATCAAGGCGAAGTCGATAATTGTTTTATTGACCTTAGGTCTGATTGCAAATTCTGTTATTGCCGTCATTATTGATGCTTTGATTAAACCGTCCGTTGAATTTATTGGATTGACGTCATCGAGCAATACATTTCAACTTAGTAAAAGCGAATAGTGGAACTGCATGACCATTTTTTTCATAAATCTTACATCTTAATTCAATCTCCTTTTGAGCTGTAGCTATTTTACATGATTTGATGAATCCACGATTTCAAGTTTCATGAGCTGTTTTAAATTTTTAATGTCTTCTTGTAAGGTCACTCATCTACGCCGTCCAGATTTTCTTCTGTGTCATCAATACATTTCAATACATTCAATACATTTCAACTTTGTAAAAGCGAATAGTGGAACTGTATGACCATTTTTTTCATAAATCTTAAATCTTAATTCAATCTCCTTTTGAGCTGTAATTATTTGACATGATTTGAAGAATCCTCGATTGCCATTTTCATGAATTGTTTTAAATCTGTAAATTTTTCTTGTAAGATCACTATCTACGCCGTCCAGATTTTCTTGTATGTCATCACAATTATGTTCTAGATTATTGTGAATTGTCTGATTGAAATGACTTTAGAGTGCAAAGGAGGAAGCGTCCATGAGATTTAGATCCTAATTCTCTTATTCTTTTATACTGCTTTCGAGATTCGAATTTTCGAAAAAAGTTGAATTTATTGGATTGAAGTCATCGAGCAATACATTTCAACGTAGTAAAAGCGAAGAGTGGAATTGCATGACCTTTTTTTCATAAATCTTACATCTTAATTCAATCTCTGTTTGAGCTGTCATTATTTTACGTGATTTGAAGAATCCTTGATTTTCAGTTTCATGCGCTGTTTTAAATCTGTTAATTCTTCTTGTAAGATCACTATCTACGCCGTCCAGATTTTCTTCAAAGTCATCACAATTATGTTCTATATTATTGTAAATTGTCCGATTAAAAATACTTTAGAGTGCAAACGAGAAAGCGTCTATGAGATTGAAATCCTAATTATCTCCGTCTATTAAACTGCTTTCAAAATTCGAATTATCTAAGAAAGTTGAATTTATTGGATTGAAGTCATCGAGCAATACATTTCAACGTAGTAAAAGCGAAGAGTGGAACTGCATGACCTTTTTTTCATAAATCTTACATCTTAATTCAATCTCTTTTTGAGCTGTAATTATTTTACGTGATTTGAAGAATCTCTGATTTTCAGTTTCATGAGCTGTTTTAAATCTTTAAAGTCTTCTTGTAAGGTCAGTATCTACGCCGTCCAGATTTTCTTCAAAGTCATCACAATTATGTTCTATATTATTGTAAATTGTCCGATTGAAAATACTTTAGAGTGCAAACGAGGAAGCGTCTATGAGATTAAAATCCTAATTATCTTCGTTTATTAAACTGCTTTCAAAATTCGAATTATTTAAGAAAGTTGAATTTATTGTATTGAAGTCATCGAGCAATACATTTCAACGTAGTAAAAGCGAAGAGTGGAACTGCATGACGTTTTTTTATAAATCTTACATCTTAATTCAATCTCCTTTTAGGCTGTAATATTTGACATCATTTGAAGAATCCTCGATTGCCATTTTCATGAATGGTTTAACATCTGTAAATTCTTCTTGTAAGATCACTATCTAGCCGTCCAGATTTTCTTCAAGGTCATCACAATTATATTCTAGAATATTGTGAATTGTCTGATTGAAATTAGCTGGAACAAACCAAAAAATTTCCATAATTTCCTAGTCATTTGGAAGATTTTGAATGATTTTGAAGGAACTTTTAGGTTTTTGGAATATAAGAAAATATTCCCAAAATTTTTTTCAGAATTTTATCTAATTCTCAAAGACTTCAATGATTTCAAAGGGCTCTAAAATCTTTCATGATCTTTCAATAAATTTTCAAGGGTTTCCAAAAAACATTTTGCAAAGATTTGATACGACTTGTTTGCAATGATTACGAGGCATTACCGGTACAATGATGACAATGATTAAACAAATTAAAAATTCAGTTGATTTTTAAAACCTTAATATTGAATATTCTTTAAAAACTTACATTTTCGATCTAGAAAGATCAATATTCCATCAAATAGCTTATTTCTTAATCAATAAGATGACTTTGAACAAACAATATTAATTTCCTGGCAAAAACAGTCAAGTTCTACCAAAAGAGCAGAATTTAAAAAAAGTTTAACTCTTAATCCAATCAGACGAATTTTACACCAACAAAACTTTCTGTTAGGAAATTAAATTTCTAGCAAAAGAGTTCAATTTTTAACAAAGAAGGTAAATTTCAACGAAATATTTCAATTTTCTACTAATCTCTCCTTCTCTTTAACAAAATAATAACATTTTCAAAAAACGTGATGAATTTTTAATTAAAATTATGAATCTTAAAAAAATAAATTTTGACATAAGAGTTTAACCTACTAGATTACTTTTTAACATGAAAGATTAATTTTTTAGGTTTTTTAATTAAAAACATTATTTTTGCACCCAATACTTAAATTTTGAACAAAAAATATGAATTTTTTAGATAGAAGCTTAATTTTCTCTAAGAAAAATCATGAACTTTGAAAGAAATACATTAATCTTTAACAAAAATTGTTTAATCTGTAAGCCAACGGGGCGAGTTATCTTCAAATCGGTTGAATTTTCAAAACCAAACTATGATTTTTTAAAGAAAAAGTTAATTTTTCGTAAAAATTGTTTCATTTTTATTAAAGAAGGTAACTTTTTACCAAATATTTTAAGTTTCTACCAAATTTTTAGATTATCAAATCAGATTAATATAGACCTGATTATTTGAATTTTCAAACGAAAAGAGTTTTAACTAGAAAAAATCCGTTTTTAATAAGTATATCAATTTTCAACTAAAAATTAAATAGAATAAATTAAAAAAAAAATTTCAATGAAATAAAATGGGCTTTTTTTTACTAAATAGATAAGTCTTAAAAATGTTTTATAAAGGGTTAATAAATATTTCATAAAGGATTTCGAGTCTAAAGATGATCTTTTAACCCAGACGACTAATTTTCCACAAATAGGATAGTTAAATTTTAAAGAAAAGATATGAATATACAAACAAAATATAGTGGATTTTTAACAAAGTAGTTCAACATTCATCCCAGTAATGAATTTATGACCAAAAAAGATGACTTTTTAATAAATAGTTGCATTTTCAGCAAAAAAGTGTAATTTTCAACCAAATACCAGATTTTTAACCAAACACGATAAATTGCAAACAAAAAATAAAATAGTAGAATTGGCAACCGAAAGAAGATGATTTTTGTTGTTTGGTTCTATGAATTTAGTTTACATTTAATAAAAAAGGGGGAGGGAAAGAGAAAGAGAAAGAGAAAGAGAAAGAGAAAGAGAAAGAGAAATAGAAAGAGAAAGAGAAAGAGAAATAGAAAGAGAAAGAGAATTTTGCCACATTCGTTCACAGAACTTGTAAAACTAAAGGTAAAAAGATCGACAAACATCATTAGTGATTGTGAATTCTCTTTTGTTAAAGCTCCTCGGGAATTAACGAAAAAAATTTGTAGAACCTTTTGATTGAACAAATTTTTGCTTTTCATTTTTCTTCGTCTCTTGTGCTATATTTCCAAACATTTAAACTTTGCATTTTTTTTAAATATTTTTTTTTATATTAAAAGAAAATCTACTTACCCTGTATAAAAATTATTGGAAATAAGTTTGTAGATTCTTTTTCATTAAACAACTTTTGTCTATTAATTGTTTTTCGCATCTTGCGTCATTTTTCAAAATTGCTTATTTTTTTATTTGCAATGTTATTTTTTCAAGATTAAAGCAAAATTTACGCATCCTGCCAAAAAACGATTCATAAGAATGTTTTTAGGGTATAGAAACTTTTGTTTATCTTTTTTCTCGCAGCTGGTGTCGTTTGTATTAAAAGGTAATTTTTTATTTTTAATGTTATTTTTTGCAAATGAAACAAAATCTTCGCTTTATTTGAAAAAAGTGGTTATTAAATAAATTTGTTTATTTTTTTTAATGTGAACAATTTTTATTAATTCATATTTTTTCGTATTTTGCATCTTTTAGTCACTCAATGGAATTTTTGATCAAATTTGCGTAATGTGGATTAAAATTTTATGAGTTTCATGTAAACAGTCGTAATACTCATATTGACACAATCACTCATCATAATGCAAAACAATGAAAAATGTCGGTTTCAATTGCTTCATGGAAATTTTTTTTTTAAATTGTAACGTCGCTCAAAATTTTCTCAAAACAATGAAAATAGAGCGATTTTTAACGAATATAATAAAATAATAGGAGGAAAAAATATTTTTAATAAAATTCATATCTTGCAATAAATATAAAAACACTTAATATTTCTGAGATTTTAATATTTTCTGTCAAAGAGATGGATTTTTAAACAAAAAAAATTAATTATTTTTGTTGGAAAATTTTTTCCCCCGGATTGAAAATTTATCTTTTTTCGAAAATTCAACTGTCTTTCATAAAGCTTAATTATTTGTTTTGAAATGCAACTGTTTTGTTCGAAGTTTAATTTTTTTCTTACAAAATCAAAATTCTATGGAGCCACAATTAAAAACTTGTCAGAGCCCTGATTAATTTTTCTAGAAAAATCAGGAAATTTAAATAATATTTTAATTTAACACTCTCTCAAATACCATCTTTTCTCTTTTTTGGAAAAATTCTTTTTTCGCCTATCTTCAAGGAACTTATATTTTTTCTCGTTTAATCGCTTAAATCTGAATTAATTTGGTCTTATATTTCTATTTCGGAATTTGTCTTTTTTGAACATCGAACTATTTTATTAAAAATTTAACTAACAAATTAGTTTTTGACAAGTTAGAATATCTTTTTCTATATTTTAAAACATTTTGAAATAATTTCATAGTATTCATGTTTCAATTTGAAAACTTTTTCAAATCTTTTTTAAAATAATTTAATTTTGTCCGGAAAATAAAAAAAGTTTTCCGAAATAAAAACCAAATTACATTAAAATATTTCAGATTTTTTTTTATAAATTTGGGAAATATTCTTGAATTGTGTCGAAATGTCATCTTAAATTAAATTTTTTTTGAATAAAATTATTCTAAATTTTCCCAAAAATTTTAAAATTTTATTTTTACTTTCTGGAAACCTATTTTTTCTGATAACAGGAACAAGTACGTTATATGAATTCAATTTGAATTAAATGATGAATTTACTTAGCTGAATTAGTGGACATTTCATTAATTATAATAATATTTAAGTCATTAAACAACGAAACAATATTTTTAATTTTATCGAACTTTTTAATGTTTACGAGGACCCAAGCTGACTTAATGCCTATTTAAACATTTCACGAAAAAACCTTCTTACTCTTTAATCAAAATTTTAAATGATAGATAAAGCTGAGGCCAACTTTTGCAAGGTTTATAATACTGCCTTGGCATTATTTCAATGATGTTGAGGATGTTACACGATCGCAAACGCAGAATCAGATATCTCTCTGCCTCCCTCTTACTTCTCTTCGATATCCCCACTACTGCCACTCTATACTTTCTATACCTCACCTCTCTATTCGCGTGCCTCTTTTGTGTCACGATTCGCAATTGCTTGAAAGATTCCTTGTAGACATCCCCACTACCGTCATATTCATGAAATCATTTATATCCTCTATCTCTCTCTCTTTATCTGCATTCTCTAAAGACACGATCTTCTCCAAACTCATGGTGATTCCTCACGAAGAATTTCAGAGTTAACCAATCAAAGTTCTACTTTTGCAGTATAACCCCACTGCTACAAACTGTTTTTAGTTTTTAGGTCAATTTAAAAAATCACTGACCACAAAAACAACCCAGGAAACGTCAATTAGGTACTTTACCAATTTTGGGTTATTTTGGCATCAGCCCCGCCCCTAATTGACAAATTTAGTTTTGTCTCATCCCCCCTACTGCCGCTCGAGACTAATGTGTCCGCTGGCTCAACACCAGAGTGGTCCAAGCTTTATTTTTCTTTTAATTTTTATACATATTGACCGGAAATTTGTTCAAATCCACACAAAAACAAATTATTAATGTTAAAAACTATCATCTCCTACAGTAATACTAGATAGTTACGGTTTTTCTAAAATTGACTTTTTCAACCTAATTAATACAAGTGAAAAGATTTAATTGTTTAAACAATTTAGTATTGTTTCTACTTACCTTTACTTGAATAATTGCAAGCAAGATGGTTTTTTTTTAATTTCTTAACTTTTTGTCAACTTTTTCCTCACTGATGTATTTTAAGGAAAATTTATATTTAATATGATCGTTTTTTGCAATCTGCCTTTTGTTGTTCCGACTTTCTTTCTGGGAAACAATTATTTTTGTATTTGATTTTATTTCAGAAGTTTTTGAATATTTTATAGTATTAAAAAATATATTCCAAGTCATTTTAAGGGGAAAAAACCTTAACGAGCCAGCCGACGTTTCGGATGAAGATGAGCCACATGCGGCTTTGTCGCTTCGTAAGTGTCGCTTCTGTTTACACGAATCCCTCAAACACATTTCTAGCAGCGGAACTAAATTGATATTACGAAAATTATTCCTTTTCGCTAATCTTGTCAGACTTTCTAATATTCTAATCTTTAAACATTATTCAAATTTTTCCTACTTTTTTTTAATTTTGCAAAATTAAAATAATCTCTTAAAATTAAAAAATTATTTAAAATTTTAATTATTCTTGCGCCCAAGCTAGAATAAGATCAAGGAGCAGTTCCGTGAATTAGTCTCTTAAACTTTCGCTCCGTGTAGGAACCTAAAAGAATTTTTTTTTATTTTAGTGAAACCTTGCAAAGTTCTTAACAAATTTTGAAAATATTTTTGAATCGCTTCAAAATTTTTTAAAACTTTTTTTAAAATTTTGTACAAAATACGAAAAAAATTTGTGATCTTCTTTTAATTTTCTCTCAGAACTCATTCCATTCCATTTTTGGTTAAAAATTTACCTTTTTTAATTGAAAATCCAACTATTTGTTTTAAAACTTAACTGTTGTGTTGTATATTCGATTGTTTTTTTTCAAAATATTTTTCAGTTGAAAATTAAACTCTTTTGCAGAAAATTCAATTTTTTCTTTAAAAATGTAACTATTTCCTAATTAGTATGTGTCCTATTTTTGTTAGTTTGAATATTCATTTTTAAAGTTGGAAAATTTAACAATTTTGTTGAAATTTTTTTTATTATCTTTTTTAGTTGAAAATTCATCTTTTTAATATAGAAAATTATTATTCTCGTTTGAAAATTGATTTTTTGGTTCAGAATTTACTTCTTTTGTTGAAAATCAAATTTTTTTTGTTAACAAAACATTTTCTTATTCTAAAAATTTAACTTGATCATTTTTGGTTAAACAATTTTTTTATTT
>JAAAKG020057813.1:0-18011 GCA_010014905.2 Druon quercuslanigerum | reverse complement strand
TATTATAAACATACATACATGCATACATACATAAACTCACACACGTACATGTGCAAGTATCTACGAACTTATCGATGTGCATGGCATATCTACAATACTCGTTTCCACATAATTTCTTAATAGATGGTAAGCTCAGCCAGATAAAATATTCTCAAGATTTCAGAGTTTAAATCTTTGGAATGTCCTTTCTCTTCAAAGCAACATTCAGGTCCAGGAAGAATCTGCGTCCTCCCGTTCCCCAGTAATAAAACCATCTGCCACGCAGCTGCGGGGCAATAAGATTGTGATAGAAAAAGATTAGATAAATTTGCTTGCATCAACTGTTAAACGGGGTGATCGGAAAAATAAAAAATTTTAAAAAACTTATATTCCATGTTTGTTCATGCAGCTTGCTAAAAAATGTACGTAATGGAAAGATCAATTGCTACAGCAGCAAAACGTAAAAAAATTGGTCAAAATGTTCCACAGGGATCGGTGAAATCATTTTTGCGATCTGTTGTGCCGGTGTTTGAGTTAAAAAAGAAGTGTGTTTGTGCTAAAGAAATTAGCGTGGAATATTTATTGCACGATCAAAAGAAAAGTATTAAAGAGCGAGAGCAAGTTTTTGAAGTGGTGAAATTGTCAGTGAAAGAAACCGTTATGTATTATGCTTTAGTCCGCAACGAGGATTGAAGTCATGAAGTAATTGATCGTATTCAACATGTATCTGATTCCAGTAGCTGCCGAGACTAAGTATCATTATTCTCATTGACGATCTCATGCATCCAATCCAAAGAGAATACCGACTCGATGTGAGGGCAGTGAAATTGAGATTGTTTCAAAAGTATGGCGGTGATTTCTGAATTTGTTATAGAAACAAGAAACTGAATAAACATGAGGAACGACTACGGATTATTGAAGCAACAGCACTAATCTTGTTGGAGGACATCAATTCGCAGGTATATGAAATCAAATGTAATTTGAACACATTTCTTCAGACAGTTATATTGAAAAATGAGCGTGGTGCGGCGCATAAATGGAAGACTTAATGTAGTGCACTAGCTCATGCTATAATCTCAGCGGAGGAGGAGGAACAAGAAAAAGAATAACCTGAGGAGGAGGAGGGTGATCCTGAGGAAAATCCTGCTGACCTTCAGAAATATATTAATCAACTAGCCCATCCAGGCCTTCAAAAAGAAGTCTACCAGCCCCACTCAGGTGCTCTGAAAGACTAAAACCAAAACTTTAAACACTGAATAACATTCTAAAAAAAAAAAAAATCTTATGGATTAGACCTACTGGAGATACTATGTTTAAATCAAAACGCTTTCTTCTGCTCTAACTCACGGGTGATGTGGAAACAAGTAATGTGGATATGCCATGCATATCGATAAGTTCATAGATACATACATGTATGTACGTATGTATCTATATATATTTATAATATGATACACGAATTATATATTATTTATACATATATAATCATATAATAGTAAATTAAGAACGATAACAATAAATAATCTTTCAGATTTCAAGGTAAAATTTGACATTTTTTGCGAATTTCAAAAAAGTGCTCCGCTATTCTCTGCCATAACTCGTAAACTATCTACATGATAAAAATTTGTCTATAAGAAAAGTGATAGAAAATTGTGTGCTCTGCAACTTTTTATATAACTACTTTTGCTCTAAAGTGTATCTAGGGTTTGATTAGGGCCCCAATACGAAGATAATTGCCAAGTTTGGACCCCGGAGGTCCTTCTGGAGAAGTTTATGGAAATCAAGTCGAATGCCCTTGGATCTGATGGAATATCCATCAAAATGATTCGACTTGCTCTTCCATTAAGTTTTCCAATTCTTCTTCATATTTATAACTCTTGCTTGCAAGTTGGGATTTTTCCGGATGTTTGGAAAAAATCGATCATTCGTCCAATTTCTGAGATTGCTAATCTCGTCTCCCCAGCAGATTTTAGGCCGATCTCAATTTTATGTGCAGTGAAAAAACCTTTAGAAAAAATAGTCCATATGCAGCTTACAAAATATCTACATACTAATAAGTTGGCTGATCCTTTGAAATCGGGCTTTCGGGCGAAACACAGCACAGTAACGGCTTCTTTAAAGATGACAACTAAATTTAAAATCACTATTGACAGGAAAGAGATAACGAAAGTTATTTTATTTGATTTTTCCAAAGAATTTGATTCAGTTAATCACGAACTTCTTTCACGCAAACTTGAAACGTTTAATCTAGCCAATACTGTAATAACGTGATTTGAATAATACTTAACAAATCGATTCATACAGGTAATCAATAGCAAAGGCTATTTAATAGCAAATAGTAATAAATAGTAAAGGTATATTTCGGGCCCAATCGCCTCCCTGAAAAGTATGCTGGAATTGGTCCAAGAGGACTTCGCCTTAGTGGTACAATGGGCTTAGAATTATGGGCTGGCACTGAATCCGACCAAGACTAAAGAAATGATTATCGGGCCTACTTCCGCCCCGTCCTTAGAAACTTTAAGAAACTTCCCTTCACTAAAAATGGATGGCCTTGAAATTAAATTTGTTGAAGTTGTAAGGGATTTGGGCCATATGCTTAACCGCACTCTCTCCTGGAATGAGCAGGTAGTGGGCATTTCGAGAGATTTTCACGGTGTTGAGACAGCTTAAAAGAAACAAGTAATCCTTGCCGACATTTACCAAGATTCTTCTAGTAAAGATGCTACTTCTTCCATATTGATTATGAAAGCATTCTATACGATGATATTACGGAGTAACTTAACCCCTTCACTGAGCAGATCGAAAATCGCAAAGTTAGCCCAAAATGTATGGGACGTTCTACTGGATGGATTTAATTGAAAATTGATACTAAGGGGTTATTTGGGTCGTTGAATACGAATTCGAGGTAAAAATTCGAAATTTCGAAATGGCTGATCCCATATCGCGACAAATAATTTTGAAAAATGGAACATTCACTAGCTAAAGATGGAGGTGAAAAATGGTTTTCTGGTCGCCATATTGGATCTTCATTTCCCATCTCAAATTCGTATTCAGCGACCCAGATAATTCTCTAGTACGAAATCTCATCCAAATCAGATCAGTCAGATTTATCAAGCTGTAATGGTTCCAATATTTGGAAGAATGAAGCAAGATTGTTCGATTCGCACGAACATAGTAAGGAGCATCGAGAGAATATTATGAAGTATGTATAAGAAGTAGTTTACTGATTGACGTAGATAAAAATTTTCAACAACAGTATGGAGTAGAAAGTGAATATTGGAAGAAAGTTTTAAGTCGAATAATTAGTGTAATTAAATTTCTTGGAACTAGAGGTTTGCCATTTCTAGGAAATAGTAAAAAAATTGCTTCGGTTCACAACGGAAATTATTTGGGTCTATTAGAACTTCTTGCAGAATATGATGATTTTTTGAAAGAACACATTAACAATTATGGACAGAAAGGAAGAGGGAACGTATCCTACCTTTCGCAAAGTATGTGTAATGAATTAATTGATTTGATTTACAATAATTGTTTAGAACAGATAGTTTCCGAAGTGAAGTTAAGTAAACTTAATGGAATAGGTGTGGACTCTACTCCTGACGTGTTGCAAATTGATCAACTTACATTCATTCTAAGGTATATCCTCGAAACTGGTAAACCTCTAGAAAGATTCTTGAAATTTATTCCAATTGAAAGTCATTATGCAAATCAATTAGAAAGAGTTGTATTAGGCACACTTACAGATTTAAATATTGATATTAATGACTGCCGAAGTCAGTCCTATGATAATGCGAGAAACATGTCAGGGGAATATGGAGGAATGCAGGCAAGAATTACAGAACATCATCCTTTAGCCACTGATTTCTGTTTAGGAGCAACAAAGTTTTTTATGTTCATCCAGCATGTTTACATATTTCTAAGTACTTCTCTAGGTAGATGGAATATACTTAAACCAAAATTAGCGGAAATCGGTGATGTGCTAGTTCCTAAGTCATTATTAGATACTCGGTGGTCTGCTAGAGCAGATTTCCGTGAAAGATCTACCGTAAGAGTTGAAGCTGAAGTACTGCATCGTCAATTTTATGAACTCGAAAGCGGTGTAATGACTGTGTTTTGGAATGATGTTTTAATTTCCTTCGATAAAGTAAATAAATCTTTACAGAGGGTAAGTACTAAAGTCTGCGACATATAAACCCATTATAAGGGTTTGCAAACATACGTGGAGTCTTCGTGATCGGTTAGACTACTACGAAGAGCACGGAATAACACTGACAGGTTGCGATGAATACAACGGAGAAAATCGTAGACAAAAAATTAGGAAGGTTCAGTCAGATGATTCTAATATTGAGACTACTTACACTGCTAAAGATGACATGAGAGTGAACATATTCCTTACTATTATTGATAATCTTAGCAGGGAGTTATCTTTGAGGTGTGAAGTGTACAATGAAATCGATAATAGGTTTCGATTCGTCGAACAGTTGACTTCTTTTTCTAACGATGAAATTAGACAAAAGTCTACAGAATTGCATAATATTTACTCAGCTGATATAGATAAAACATTTGTTGAAAAATGTGTTCACTTTAAAGGATTTCTCTAGGCTTTAAGGAGTTCTTCAGTATTAACGCGTGTCAAAAATTATTTGCGAAACTCTATAGGTAATGAACGTCTCTCCGCTCTGTCATTTTTGTGTGCTAAGGCAGATATTTTATAAAACATCGATTTTGACCTAATCATCAAGATTTTCGCACAATAGAAATTCAGAAAGCGACTTTAATTATTTTAGGTTCAGAATCCCAGAAGTTTAGTGACAGGGAATTTTCTGTGTATCAAGATAGTAGCAGAATACTTGTTATTTGTATGAATGCGTGTATGCATTTATGTATGTGTATATATATATTATTTATTGGCATATTTCAAAACCAAGATAAACTTTGTGTAAAAATATTAATAAAACAAATTGAAAAATTAATAATTTAGGTGATCATTTTCTTTAATTAGACAATACATTTTTCAGTAGAATCAGGGAAGGGGATGGGGGCGCGAGAAAAGTAATAGCTTAGGTGCGCCATATTTCTTAAAGCGGCCCTGAATATTGGATCAGCCATTTCAAAATTTCGACTTCGAATTCGTATCAAGCGACCCAGATAACCCCATAGTATGAATTTTCATCCACATCCACAAACTCCTTGGATTTTTCAAAATTCTTGTTTTCCAGATTGGATCAGCCATTTCGAAATTCCAAACTTTGACTTATTAGCGGAAGCTTCTAATGTGTCCCCTAAGGGTTTACATTTTTCTTGCACCTTCTTCCTATTTCTTAACACACCTCCCACACACTTACTTGGTGGTGGGAGGGGGACCTACAGTTTAAGGTGGGTTCCGAACCACTAAGAGCAACAGCCTAAAGTACTTAGAAAACCTTTTTCTCTAGAGGTACCGGTCCCACGACTCTGTGTTCACCGCATGGGCCACCGAGGCTCTTCCAGAGTGCGAGGCGGGAATCGAACCCGCAAGCCGACAGAGTGGGTCCAAACCCTGCGCTTTAGCCCCCACGACCATCGTCCCACTCTTCGAATTTTGACTGTGAATTCGTATTTAACGACCCAAATAACCACTTAATACCAATCATATACCAATATATACCAATACCAATTCATCAGGAACTTTCCTTCATGACGTGTATACACGTTATCTGCAGTTTAGGGCCACATAGTCCATGACGTGTTTACACGTCATCCGCAGTAAACGGCTTAATTTAAAACTCGAGTGAGCACTAAATGTACACATTGGCTTCACCTATGACTTGCAGAAATATAAACAGCTAACTCCATATCGCTTAAGGACTGGACTTCAGAATGTGGACAAGAGAAGACAATTTTTAATGGGCAACTTACTTTTCAATCTTTTACACAGTCAAATGAAAGAAAAATGGTCCTTACAGTTCCGATATATAGAACCTGTAAGTTGCAAAGATTCTTCATAGTTAGGGGAGCGGGTCTATGGAATAAGATACCTATTACGATCAGAAATGCACCTTCAATCTCTTACTTTAGGAAACTGTTTTTTGATCATTTGCTCAATATAGACAATCCTGCACTTGAAATCCCTTATTGATAGATCGTGAAAATTCTGTATGCTATGTATTTTTTTCTTTTTATGTTTTTTTATTATTCTTAATGCCCACTTAATTAGTTTTTCATAGAGAACTATATTCCTCAAACAGTACCAGCAATAGTAACCAATATTCTTTTTGCATTTCATAAATAACTTTATACAATACTATCTGTCACCGTTATTTTACATCGACCAGAGTTTATAAATAGTTATAGCTTTAGTACATGTATTACTTCTTCCTTAGATGGCTCTTTAGCTCTAGGGACTTAATAAATAAATTACAAATTGCACTCTTGAAGTTATTAAAAAAATGAAAATGGATGTATTCACTTATGATTCAGCAAAGGCATATTTCATTTATTATTCACGTTCTAATTATATAAAGGGCATAGTCGGGTAAATATGCAAAAAATTCATCCAAAGGGAATCGAATGTTGAGTCAGCCATTTGAAATCATATAATCAAACAAACAAAAATTTCCCCAAATTTCTATAAAAAAAAACTGAAAAAATTCACAGGACTTCTTTCAACCATTCTCATCGCGCACGATTTTTTCGAAAAAATTTTGACGGGAAATTAAGAAAATATTTCATCATCTTGTTTGTATGATTAAAAATTTGTTTTTCCTAAATTAAAGATAAGGTTTTAGACACTATGCCGTATAATTAGATGATATTATTTGATGTCGATCAGTTGATAAAATTAATTAGAGGATGTTAATGTTTGTTGGTATAATGGTCCAAAATTTATTTAATGAAACTGCAACGCTTCCCTTCGACGAAGGGCCTCTGCAGTCATATAATTATGTATAGCTTAAATACAGAAGACACAAAAAACTGTCACATTGTTCCTGAGAAACAAAATAAAAAATTTCCTATCCAAAATCCTGTGCCATATTGCATCTCGATGAATTAAGTCATTATAAGATTTTGCGGCGAAAAAGATTTCGGAGCAAATCATCACAGTCGGATTTTTTGTAGTGATGTTAATAATTGTAATGTAAGATTTTTCTGCCAAACAGATACAGTAGACTTTGAAAAAGAAAAAACGAAAATGACTCGCGTATTTCGATGGCATTGTCATTATGTTAAAATAAAAGATATAAAAAAAAATATTGGAACATTAATGTCGTATAGACTGGGGTATGCGCATTATATGTCCTACATCATGCATGAGATAGGAAATCGGACTCTCTCTCTTCTTATCTTATAATACTTATATAATTAGCTTCAGAAATATGGCAATTTGCATTTGTTATAAACTAGATACTGCGATTAACATTTAGATAAATATAATTCTATTGACAACAGTTACGATATAAAACCAACAGTTATTAGTGTTATTAATTACATTTAAATATATTACGCTTAGAACTGCAATCTCAATTCTTTTGTTAACCGAATATTTACGCTATGTTATGTATGTAGTTTAATTCGCAGAATTTTACAAGAATTTCCCTAAGTCATTATTACAACCGCAAGATTTTGCCGGGATCGGGTGCTCATCTCAAAAATTGCACCCGATCCCAGTGAAATCGCGGTCAACTTTCAGCCATAACCACGTCTCTCGACCGTGACATAGGTGATCACAGACTGTGACGGAATCAATACGACGATCCGGCAAAAGTCTTGTGCACCCTGCGCACACGGACACTGAGGATATATATATATATATATAATATTTTGTCATAAGCGGGTTACAGCATAGAGCCTCCATGTAGGCAACCCTAAACACCGCGTCAAAGGGACAGGCAAAGCGTTGCATCATAGCAGGGCAACGAGAGAGCGCTAACTCGCAGCCTCCCACTAAAACAATCTGGTGGAACAGCGAACCATAAATAGAGCAGCACGACCCAGAATCGACAGTTGGAGGGTTGCGTGGGTTACGCAACAGCTTTCTCTTGAGGACTAGGTATCCTCAAGAAACAAACTTTCGAGATTGCTTGAGTTCTTGGCTAAAAGTGCCTCCTTGGTCTAGATTTTGGAAAATATTACCTTTGAATAGATTTATCTTGACTAACTGAAGAATAGGGCGTAGTATACCTGCCTATCCAGGTTGAAGAAGCTAGAATTTGAACCATAAAATCTACAAAGCTTTGAAAACCTTAGCCGCTTATGAGCAGACGGGAGTATACCTCTTCACTCCTGGTTAAGAAAGAGGCTAAATTTCAAAGTAGATTTGAAAATATTTTCCTGTGTTTAAGGCGATAGCCTCATTTCAGGAATTTAATTGTTTTCGAAAGATACTCCGCATATGGAAATATGGCGACTCTAAATGAGAAATTGAATATTATAAATAAGCTAGTATAGCATTGATCTAGAAGAACTTATTTTGAATCCATAATTGACTATAATACAAAAATATAAAATAGAACGTAGGATTTTCACATTTTTTTAGAGCAAGTGGAAGGCTTATTTTATGGCTCGATCATAGAATCGTATTGAAATAAAATTATGAAAATTGATTAAAGAACTTAATCGAATATGCAAAGTTTAACAATTAAAAATAGCTCAGGGCTTAGAAATTAAATATATTGAGGTTTAGTCAGCAGTATTGAATAAATTTTTCTCTAGAGAGATCTGAAATCTTATTCTACCTTCGTGCGAAACCCCATTTATTAACAAATTTACTCGAGCAAAATAGTTGTTGTTCACACAGATAACAGTAGCTAAAACACCCTCTCTCAGCCAAATATTGGATGCCTCACTATCTACTTCATGTTGGTCTAACGATTTGGGATGCTCGTCGTGTATAGCTTTCTGCCTCCATTGTATTTCTAATTCCTCTATGGGTTTCGCTCAGATATTCAAGGCCCCATCTGAGGACAAATTCAAGGGCGTGTATTCAAGATTTTCTTTGCAGATGTTACTGTAAAGCCCAACATTGCGTTTGTTGTTAAAATAGTCTCGAAACTGTATAATTTGTGACACCCAGTTTTTTGACATCAAAAACGCCCCTACCCCCTATATGTCGTGGTAGAACTACCCTTTCAATCGCTGAATTTTTGTGGTGCATTCGGTGCTTCGTCATTTCTACGCGAACGATTCTGTTTAACTTTTCAAGATCGGCCTGAAGGAGTACATGAGGACAGGGATGGCACAAGTGTTAATTGCTCTGATTTTTTTTACCGAGTTTAGAAAACTCTTCATAATCAATCTGAATTTCATAGTAAAGGCAGACGTTAGGCTTGTCTTAACTATCGTATGCTAAATACCCTAAAATACAGGAATACCCAGATACTTATATGATCCGCCCGCAGCCATTGCCTCGAAGTCATTTTCGATCTCGTTATCTAAGTCTGCCATCTCTAATTCGCCTTTGATCAAATGGACTGTTTTGCATGCATCTAGTCTGCACTCCATGTGAATATCAGTGGAAAACTGCCTTGTGATATAGATCACTCGCTGCAGTTTCTGGGCTGAACTAGCCTTCAGCTTCAGGTCATCCATGTACAGAAGATGCGTTACTTGATGAACATCCTCACTGTCATGAATTCTGAACATGACTGAGCAACGCAAGGAAGGCAACCGACCCAGGTTGCTGATCAATCTCTCTAGCAATCACCTCAAGTAAAGGTCCTCACAAAGTCGTCAAGTGAGGTTCCTCACTTGGGTTCTGGCATACTTTTCTAGCTTCTTTCACATCGATGCATTTTTTCATGCAAGCTCTCGTGTTTCTCTTCCTTCGTCTGTCTCCTCAACTAGGATGCCATTCACACATTCTACCCATTCTTTCCGCAGTCTGCCTCTGGCTACGCTTCCGTTTACTTTACCTTGATGCATTTGTTTCGTTAGTCGTTCATTTGGCATTCTCTCAACATGCCTGAACGATCTTAACCAATTTCTCTCCCACGTATCAACTAGCGTCTCTTCTGCATCACATTCTTTAAGAATGCTCTCGTTACTCACATTATCATTCAAAGTTTTCCCACATATTATGCGCAAGAACCGCATGCCAATCGCGTTAATTTTACTTTTAATTTTATACTTGTTGAATAATCACGATACGGCACATGAGAAAGGCCTATGTGACGTAACGGGTGGAACTATTAAAATAATGGCACGTCGAGCAAGTTTCCAAATGATTTCTGATTATCAGATTTCGTCGGCTTCCAAAGTCTACAAATGGGTAAATAGAGATTCTTCTTTGACCAGTATTTCTGTCATGTATAGAAACGTTTAAGACTATAAAAAGGCAAACGAATTTCTGAAGCATTTTTTCGAAAAATGCAAGGCGATCCCGGGCACACATTCATTTCACTCAGTTGAACCCGAAAAAATTATAATATAAAGGCAAAGACATATTCATCCTGCAGTAACTTTCAAAGTGTGAACTTAACGAAATCAGAAAAAAAGACCGTCCGAAAAAAAATTGTATATCCAAGTTCAAATCACACTGAGGGAGTTGTACGTCACGCGCGCTGGAAGCTTGTAACGGCTTCAGTTAATAATTCATTACTCAACAACTATTCATTTCTCTATTTTGAAATTTTGACAGTATATTCTCGAATGTGTTACGAATATTAATCGACAAAAAAGGTTCAAAAAGGTCCTTTTTTCGCAATCTCTATTTAACATAATGCCTAATTTATTTATTAAATATTTTTCAACAAATAACGAAAAAAAATATTTCACGCAAAAAAAATGTTGGGCAAATATTAACTCAATTTTTTCAAAAAGTTTCTATCAAGTTTTGCTCGCTTATTCATCAAGTATAAAAATAATTCAGAAAATAGGGTTATTTGTACCTTTGAATTCCATGTTAGGAATTATAACTTTCTCGCAGATGCTGCTAAGAGTTGTCGGATTTTCAAAGAGATGCCTGTACTGAGATCGATCTGCCACGGTGGCGAGGAATTGCAGTGCATTTGACACTAGCTGAAATAAAAAAATATTATTTCATGTGTTAGAATAATTTAGTTCAATGTTCATGCTTAAGATTAATATAAGACACAAAGTAACGTTAGTAGAAATCATATGCAGCCCGGCAACATGTAGAACTAAGAACTTAACTTAGGACAGAACTTAGGGCTGGCACAGGATGTCTTTTGAGCCCAAATGAAATAGGAACATTAATTGGGAAATCGAAGATTCTTACTTTTAAATTCGCGGATGATTCAGCAATCAAATGCGATTATACGAAGGGACAAAAAATGCTGAAGACACTAAAAAGCTACAAGACATCTATCTAATCCATTTCAAATCAAGAAAATTAGTATTTCAACTATTTGCATTATTAAAAAAAAAAATGTTTTAAATTAATTTTACTCTTGACCTAATTGAGAAAATGTAAAAAATGTTAAAAATTAACCAAATGGCGACTGTTTTTTGAAAATACCAATCATAGATTTTTTCAGAAAACCCACACTTATATTTTTTGTCAATTTTTTGTTGAATTTGAACCATCATAAGGAAAATATATTGTAAGTTTTTGAAGTTTGCGAAGAAAGAGACCTAATGCTTTGGCGCATTTTACAGGACGGGTGATTGTAGTAGTGGTCACAAGCCAGCATTTGTGTACTGAGGATGTGTCTACGAAAAGCAACCCCTCCACTTACCATTACGACTTTAGGCGCCGTATCAGTGAGCTCTGATCGGATCGGTCTGCTTCGGCTATACCCAGCAGCGGTAAATGGTCGGGCTGATTTTCGCAGACCTCTGGTTACGTCTCCGAACTCACGCCTATTATGCCTATATTTGTAGCTTAATAACAAGAAAAATAGTTGACTTAAAAATGTTCTGATTACTGGAAATGAAAGAGTAACTTAGAAAGTATCGATTTCCGCGAGAAAATAAAAATAGATTTTTTCGGCATTAGGACCCTTTCTTCGCAATTTCTGTGTATAGGGGAAAGCCCCACCTCTTTAATTTTTTTCAATTATTTGTTGCAAATTTTTGTTCATAAAAAAATATTTTCTATAAGGTTTATGCGGGCTGAGCCAATTGGTGGTCAAACATAAATTTGTAGGTAAAGGGACAAGCCCCACCTTTTTGATTTTGTAAAAATTATTTTTTACAAAGGACCCCGCACAAAATACATTGAAAAAGGTCCCGGTGAAATCTTCCCAAGCTGAGATGTTTTATAGTTTTTGGTCTCCGATCACGAAAATTTATGTTAAAGAGTGGAAAAACGGCTCAACTGCCGATTTTCATGCAGCAAATCTAATTTAAAACTTTGAAGCTCAAAAAGGTCAGTTTAGTTTGGGTTTTGTTCTTCGGATCTGTGAGCAGCGTCCATGATCACATTGTGAATCGATGGTGGCGGATAACGAACATTATTTGCGTATCGAGCATAGCCAATGTACCATAATACGGTAGCAACATGTGCACATGAGCCGAGGGTTCGTGCGGCAGATAGGCACGTACAACAGTAACCTTGAATAGGATCAGGATCATTTTCATCTTGAGCGTCATGTTCGATTTCTTCAATAGGCACATATGCAATCCAAAGTTGATGTTTGGTCGCATTACGGAATCGTGAAAAGACTCTGTCTCTTATCAATCCTGACTCTGGGATCATCTGCGCAAGATGCAAGAAGATTCCAATTGAAGCTCTTACTGCTCCTCTCTTTGTAGCTTATCTTGGGTGTATCCTGGAGCTCAAAAAATGTAAAATTAAACGTGGAAAGCATTTCTGGCTTGCAGGTTTTCCTCTTCTACGTGCGCTTGAAGAACGTTCACCTTCCGAGCTCTCTGTAGCAATTCTCTAGCCAGTTCTGCATTCGCACCTTGCATCTCAATTGGTGCATGGTACCTGTTTATTATGGTACGAGCAATTCGGTCAAAATTGCCGAGATGGTGTGGATGCGGAACGCGTATGACTTGAGCGAAGAACTTAAAAATGAACTTAATATGACCATTCCTAGCCCCAACAATCCATCTTGTCTTTGTCACCAATCTCGATTTATTTGCTTCTTCAGTCAGCAGTTGACGTTGCCCATGTTGACGTAGGGCGGGCATTTTCCAGTAAATACCAAGGTTTTGAAACAGCTCTGTGGCATCTCGATAGCCTCTGTCAACCACAATAATCGATCCATCAGGAAACCCCTCTCTCATCCTATCTTCATTGGTTTCAAACTCATTTCGAAGTATAGCAGCTGCGTTGTTCCTCATGTCCAAGAAATATGGTCTATGAATGTCGAGTATATATCCATTTAGTGACACTATCAGTGCAGGTTTCAGTAGGTGGCGTCCTTTATGCCCACAATATGACTGCCGCTAAAAACGGGAGTTGCTACTCTTTTCGATGTAACTGTAGGTTCTGTCAATGTACATGATAACTCTAGGAATATCTGGATTTGGATTGTACAGCTCATTTGCAAACCCCGTCACATTTCGTTCGATATATTCGTCTGGCGTAATTAAATCAAAGCCAATATTGCCAGGTACGAATCGTAGCATCAAGGACTGTCTGACAGTGGCGACAACAAGACTTACAGCTTGTCGGCTTGAATACTGAAACATCAACTTAAAGTAATCATCGTTAAGTCCCTGTCGCAACTTGCACAAGAACATTAGGAGGTCCTTCTTTGTTACATACCTATGGCCACCTTGACAGGGTACTGGATCGCAAAAACTTAAAAGTTCAACCAACTGTTCCTTTGTAATAAGGAAAATAAGAGTGAACTTCTTCACCTGAAAACTCTGTTCGTCATCAAATCTCGTTGAATTCACTGCCACACTGCGAAGTCCCTGCAAAAAAGATGAAGTTGCTGACCGTTTATAATGTAGGGCCTGTTAATGAAGCGTAAGCCAGGCAACAACGGCGACAAAATGAAGCCTCGATCATCTAAGTGATTTTGGCAAGAACTCACATCTTCTGCAATATAAATATTCAGTGATACAAAAACGCTGACTCTGCATTCAAATGAAAGCCTGTGTATATCACGTACACCATTACAGATGACGCTACTATGATTCGCAGTTTGTGTCAATACGTTTAATTTTAGGCAAGAAGGATCACGCTCCATTAACAATATTTAATCAAGGGTGGACTGATTGCAGTTAATGCATAGTCTCGTTCGCACAGTTACGATAAGTGCTGGTAAGTTGAATGCATCACGTCAACGAATTACTAATTCGCGGACAGCAGCATATTCATCCCTATCTATTCGCGCTATTCGTTGTGGCATTTCTGAATAAATCTACAAATTCAATTTCTGAAATCTCAGTATCAAATATCAATTGCCTGTAATAATCAACAACGTGCATGAATGTTGCAAAGAGTAGAATAAATAACCAACTCAATAGCAGTAAATCATGCCAAACAACTGATAAAAGGCGAAAAACAAAGAAAAAAACGAAAATTATTTCAAACGACGTAACTATGAGATATTCCTGAAGAGAAAACGTACTCAAGCACTCAAAATAATTAAGAAACTTATTTGAATTCTCAGGAGCAGTAAACGATCAAATGAAAGTTTGATTGATTACTTTGACGAAAATGACAGAATTATTTGCAAAAAGTTTTGCGTGAATGCTATGGCAAAAAGAAAAGAAAGATTATTTTATATCCAAAGATATATTCAGAACATTGGCGCCAACATCTCTGCCAACGAATTGTTTATTCGTCTCGCTTTTTTTAACATTGTTTCACGTTGATTAATATTATGATCGTTATCAATATTTTTTTGCATAATAATTGTGACAGTTTAATAGTACTCGACATTATTCATCAGCATGTCCGAAACTACAAAGTTTCAGTCGGACTGTTGCGCGAAACAGTTTACACGTCTCATTTTATCTTTTTTAATACCATGCAAAAATGAAGTTTTTTGCTGCACTGACGGCTATAGTTTCATTTTCCGACCTTCGGACCTCGACATTATTCATCAACAGGTCCGAAACTATAAAATGTCAGTCTGACAGCCTAGTGGACAGTTCCTATGAACGATGCGCCAAACACTTGTTGAGTGTCGGTGGCACCTCCCTTTGCCATTTTTTTACTCTTTAACATTAATTTTCGTGATCAGGAGACCAAAAACTACAAAATATCTCAGTTTGCAAATTATTATTATGAAATTTTTAATTTTGATTAAAACTAAGAAAAGTTATTTGCTTTTTAACATATTGAAAAATTTAACAATGTGGAATAAACATATTGTTTTAATAGATTAAAAAATTTAATTCTAAATTTTTTACTAGATATCAAATATATTTCGAAACTATTATCCTCATCATATCCTCTACCACTGTCCTGCGATTACGGGGAAACGTGTAATACTCACAGGCAGTATCTGCATCAATGATTATGAAATATTGGTTAACAGCGTGGCAGTGGTCCTATTCCTTGGGGGAGGGCTCTGGAATCACGCTTGAGGCTTAGAAGGAGACGCAACGGGTTTACCCAGGCGTCAGGGGCTGTAACGGTCTTAATCCAGATAATTAATAATAATAATAATTATTATTATTAAGTTTTTTTAATTATACCGAAATTCAAAAAGTGAGGACATTTTAAAAAATATGCAACTTTTGTTTCTAAAAAATCCCTAAGTTGAAAGCGTTATTTTTAGTAGGTTTTAACCAGATTTACAAATGATCTTGATTACATTTTTAAATGGACTCATCCACTAGTGTTTTTTCCTTCTTAAAGTCTATGTTATAAAATTACTTATAATAACAGTACAGCGTAAAAAAATATTGTTTCAAATTAATATTTGAAAAAGAAAAAATGTATGCATTTAAAATTAATGTTTCTATTGCGCTCATTTCGCCATCTTCGTGTGATATAGCACGCCGCCAAAAGCTTGTAAATAAGCCGGACGATTCACGTTTTTTCATAAAATGGAATGAAGACAACGCTATCATTAGCGTTTTGAGCCAAAATGTAAGAACACTTTTGTCATAAATCTAGCAAAATTATATATATATATATATATATATATTCCGGAAGAAGAACAAAAAAATGTTACAAAAATGTTCGGCGTGCCATGTGCCCTACATATTTAACGTCAACATATTACCAAATATTCTTGATGTCCTTTATATTCCCAAATATGTATACATATTCCCGCAAATTCTGGAATAATCCTAAATATTCAAAAATATTCTGAAATATTATATTCACTATTTCCCCGATTTCTTCCCATCCATTCACCGATTATATGTATTCGTGTAGCTTTTTATCTGGTGCCTTTGCACGCAGTGATCCTAAATATGGCATGTAGAGACACGATTATTCGCTAATGCCATTATTTGAATACTTAACCTTTAAAAATATTAATTAACTTCCTCGCTCATTGGCTGAAATAATACGTGCGCCAATTCAACTAATTAAAATAAACAGGAAAATAGTCTCAATGTCTAATTAGGGGCTGTGTGTAGGGTAGGGTGGGGCAAAATGAGCATAGGGGTTAAGATGAGCCACTCAATTTTCAAGGAGGCCATCATTTGTTTTGTAATTGTTTTTGATTTGACTAAAGGTTGTCATACGGGGAGGGTGAGGGGGAAGAACCACTTTTCTGGAGCGGAATGATCTACCTCTGCCTGTACATTAACCTAACCTGTTAGTGTAGCAGTCAGTATAGTTCAGGATGCAATGTTTCATATTATCTGGTTGTGTAGGATGTTAATTGTGGTATCAACGTATAAAAACTAACCTTGTGAACAAAGAAGCTCCTAAATAGTAGTACAGCAGCACTGTTAGAGGTCTGTATTAGTCTGTCAACTAGAAGAGATCACTGTTTCCTGGTAAATTTTTTTTAAGTAACTATGATTGAAAACTGGTCAAATGCTATAAAAATGAGAAAAACATTGTTGTTGTTGAAAACTACGGAAGACATGAAAAAACTGGTATAATACCTCAATATACATGAAATTCAGTGTCATGTAGTAATTGTAGTAGACCAGTCTAGTATTAGGAAGTTTTCGTATTGTAGAATTTAACTTTTACTGAGTCAATGTACAACGATAAATCGAAAAATTATTATATTTATTTCGGTATTAAAATTATTAAAAGATATTTGCATATAAATCCATTTTCTATTCACTGTTTGTAGATATAGTTCCGGTAGAGTTTATGACTAAGGATTGCATTATTTTAACGTTCCATACTTTAAATGTTTCATACCATTTTCGAAAAATATGTTGCCGGTTTAAAATACTCTAACTTAACAATACTTTTACTCATAAATAATATATAAAAAGTTCTTTAATTAAGTGGCTTATTCCCGTCACAGTGCCTGACTTATCCCGTCCCAGGCATGAGGCGATATGAACCAAGCACACTTGTTCTTTATTTTCATTTCTAATTCCGCATGTACTCTATAATCACTTTTATCTTGTCAAAATTTTAGTTAAGAATGCATGTAGAATATATATATATATACGTCTGCCGTCGTGTACGGACGTGTCTATTTGCTCCTCCTTAAACTTTTATGTTTGCAACAGTTATAAAGTGTTTAATTTTATTAGAATTGGCATATAGTTGATTTGTTTGTGGCTTGTTTCATAGAGCTTTGCAAATTTGTTATAATTCGCTTAATTGTTGCTATTTATTGCACTTTTGATCATACGTAACATTTACGTTAGCGGTCGACCCTCCAACAAATTATGGGTTGTAATATTATTCTCTTCTATATAAAGAGAGAGAAATAATATACCTTCGGCACCGTAACCTCAAGATATTACATTCGGGCGCCAGACCTTTCATGGGTCAGAGAAAATAACCGAAATAAATTAACAAGACAGATCTTAAAATAATACCAACAAAGTTAGAATTCTAATTTTCAAATTCTAGATTTAACTAAAACAAAGCCAATGACACTTTGAGGTTAGGGTGTACCGGTAATCGAGCTCCTATAATATTTTTCCGCTAGCTCAGGTCAAAAGTAGGATATATTAGTAGAGGGCGTGGCTTGCAATGGGAAAAGGTTTCTTACTATTATTAATAATAACCAGACTGTTCAAAGTAAGTAAAA
>JAAAKG020057802.1:0-18012 GCA_010014905.2 Druon quercuslanigerum | reverse complement strand
TCAATGTGAAAAATTATATTAGACTATTTGAACTAATTTTAAAATACAAGATATTAATTATATTATTATTATATATTATAATATTAATATTAAAATTATCAGAAAACAAAATTTTTAATTTTCTCTAATACTTTTAAGTGGTACCTTATTTCGAGACCATTTCGTCTTATTCTTCAACTAATTTTCTTCTCACCTATTTCTTTTCCTGCCTCCATCCATATTTAGGTTCTTTTTATTTTAAGCAAACTTAAACGATCCTAAACAGAATATTATATGCTAACACTATTCTACAATATTGCTTCTGTGCATTATGTTCGTTAGGATATAATCAAAATAAACATATGCAATTTTGTTCGGGTGACCGGTTTGACCGTCCAATCGTCCACTGTTATACAGACGTTGACGTTGCAGAAGGAGTTAAAACGCGTATGGGACAGCGCAGAGATCTGAAATCAATTGTGACTCTAAGACCATACAACATAATTGCCTGATATTTTTCAAAAAACTTCCTTGAATCCTAACAAAGGTTTAGGAGAAGCGTTTGAAACTTTCAATATCTAATTTACACCATGAGAAGAATAAAAATCTTTATAAATTTGTAGTGATAATTAATTGAAATTCTATAAAGACCGTTATTTTCGCTATATGATGGTGCATATTTTGTAGAATTTTTATTACAAAATTCCTATTAATGTAGAACTTATGGCGGGTTCAACACAAAAAATTCGTATTTTGCGATTGCAGAAAAAAGTAACATTTTCTTGATTATTTCGAACACTAATAGAGTTATCACATTTATTTGTAGAAGTAAAAATATGTGCAATAAAACCTTCTATTGGAATATGTTATTAAAAAATTAAAAATTGACCTGAAAAAAATATGACAAAGGGGCAAACTTAAACGATGGCGTTTCGAGCGTATCCCCCTTTTGATCACCAGCAGTTCAATTATTAAATAAATTTTGTATTCATAAAAGCTACTTTTATGACATAGGTAAAATATTGAATGTAAGAAAAATTCATAACCAGGGTTTCTAGCGTTTCTGCGAAAAAAATGATAGCAGTTTTCCAAATTTTCCAGGACAAAAAATAAGTTTTTTGGGTATCTTTCTAAACATGTTTCATATGAGAAATTTTCTATGCGCCCACAAAATCTGATTTTATAGATAAAACATGTTTTTTTGGTCATTTTTGGTAATTTGGTAATTTGGGAAAAACACGGTTGTTGGTCTCTTTTTGATTTGAATTGGTTGAAATTTGACTGATTTATCGCCTTTTTAACTGATTTAAGTTAAATTTTTAACAAAATAGTCGATTTTTGAATGAAATGAATGAATTTCAAACTAAACTGATGAATCGACAACCCAGAAAATAAATTAATAAGAAAGTAGGTCAACTTTCAACCAAAAGACAAACTTTCAATCTGGAAGACGAATTTTCTACAAAGAAGTCTAATTTTCATCCTTTTCTACCAAAAAGTCAAAGTTTCAACAAAATCATTTAATTTCCATCCAAACAGAATTTTTTTTAATACAAATAATAAATCTTTAACAACAAATTGAACATAGTAGTTCAACTCAGAAATTAGATTTTTAAAGGAAAAAGACGAATGTTCAACATGTAAAGATTTTTCAGTCATTAAGAAAAAAAAAATGAATTGTAGTTTCAAGTCAAGACGAATTGCTTTGTAAAACAGTTGCATTTGCAATCCGAAACTAATAAATTACCACCAAAAGAGTTCATCTTTAATCAAACAGTTGCAGTTTTAACCAACAAAAGAAGAAATTTCGACCAGAAAAATTAGTTTTCTAACAATAAAAAAATGGAAAATTGACATTTTTCAGGTCATAAACTGTATTGAGATAAAAAAATTAACTAAAAACGAATTTTTGACGAAATTGTAAAATTTTCAACTAAAAAATTAATTTAAAACTAATAATGTAATAGTTGATATTCCAAACACAGAGGATGATTCTTTAATAAACTTTGATCTGACGTGTTTCTCATTTTCCCTGGCCTCTACAAATGCTAGAATCTTTAGTAAAGTTTTAAAAATAAAATCTTGTATACACCGAATAAAACAATTTAAATTTAAAAAAAAAATTCTAATTTGTTTGACAGCGCAGTACTTTCAATGCAATTTGCATAGCTTTCGTAAAAGCAAAATTTATTTTAGTAAATAAGTTACCGAATAGTTGATTTGTTTATGAAAGATTGTTTAGATTATTAAGAAGTTTGTCTATACAAAAACGATACCGGTAAAAAAATTGCCGGTGCCAGTACAAAAAATAACCGTTACCAGAAATTTTTTACTGGTTTTTTTAAAAAGCATATTTCAAGGATATAGCCTACACTGCCAGATGAAGATATTAAAAACTAATTTTTTCCCAAATTGTTCAATGCTATTTTTTGATCCTCAATATCCGCCATCTTGCTAGTTGATATCCCTGACTAAAAAACCTTATCAAAGGTTATTTCTGTGACCAGTCCCAGAGGTGCTTTCTATCAGGTTTAATCAAAATTATTTCTGTGACCAGTCCCAGAGGTGCTTTCCAGCAGGTTTAATCAAAATTATTTCTGTGACCAGTGACAGGAGTGCTCTCCCGCCCCCACAAGCTTTTGGGAAGGCCAGATTCTAGAACCAGGTTCTAGATTCTACCAGATTCAGAATCTGGTAGAGGCCTCAACCAGATTGTTTCTGTGTTCAGTGACAGAGGTGCCTGCCAGCCCTACCACGCGTTGTTGGAAAGGGGTAAAGGGTTTGATCAAAATTGTTTCTGTGACCAGTGACAGCAGTGCCTTCCCGAATTTACAACCATCATCATATTTTTAACAAAATATATAGATTTTTTACCAAAGAGTTGAATTGTAAACCAAAAAACTTGAATTTTTAACTAAAACAATGTACAGGGTAAAGTTTCACTAAAAAATGGAATAATTGAAATTCCACATAAAAACTCTGAGAAATAAAAATAACTGAGAAAAAAAAATTATTTCCACTTAAACTGTAAAATTTATAAAAGATGAATTTTCGAGTAAGAAGATTATTGTTCTATCAAAAGACGAATTTTTTAGCTTATCAAATATAGAGGATAAAGTTTTATCCAAACGCGAAACAGCTAAATTTTCAGTTGAAAATTTAATTTTCAACTAAAAAAATGAATTTTCATACAAAAAGATTAATTTTCTACAAAAACAAAGAATTGGGAACAAAAACAATAAATTCTCAACAAAATTATTTAATTTTAAAGCCACAAACAGTAGAATGTTTAACATCAAAAATTATGTAAAAACAAATGGGTAAAGTTTTAACTATAGTTATAAAGAAAGCGTCTATACGTACCAAAAAAATCCAGCCATACGTACCAAAATTTCGGTACAAATAGCCTCTTTTCCAGATCCCCCTATACTGTACTTGTACTGGCTACTTGTACCGAAATTTCAGTAAACGAAGTGTATATAATTTCGGTACCGGTAAACAAACATTGTCGGTATTGGTAAATAAAAATGACCGATACCGAGAAATTTTTTACCGGTTTTTTTAAAAAGCATATTTCCAGCAAGGTATAAGGCAGGTCAGCAAGAATGAGGGCGCGTATTCATGGAGCTCCTTGAATTCAGGGAAGGAAACCCTGTGACTGGTTACAGAAATAATATTGGTCAAACCTTTACCTCTTTTCAACTTCTCGTGGGTGCGGAAAGGCACTGCTGGACTGGTCACAGAAATAATGTTGGTCAAACCTTTTAAATCTTTCCAACATCTCGTGTTGGGGCTGGAACGCAACTCTGTGACTGGTCACAGAAACAATGTGGGCGAAGACTATACGCCTTTCCAAAATCTCCGGGGATTATATTGTTTATAATTTTCAGGACTTTATTTAACAATTATAAAAGACAATTGAAGCTTTTTTTTATTGAAACCTAACGTATCCTAAAGTATCATAAATAAAAAATTTTAATAATGGAAAAATTCGTATTACGTTTAAGTAGTGTATTGGGGGATTTTTAATCTAAACAACCCTAAACGGTGAGCCAACGTATAAAGTAACATGAGAGTAAAGTCAGGCTAAAAGTCAGGCATCGTAGAGAGTATACACAAGAACAACATAACCTGATACCTCAGTTTCAGGTCAGCCATCAAGTAGTGAATTGCAATGTTCACGAAACGTCGGCAAAATTCGTAGTTTTGTACGCAATTGAAACCCGAAATATCTCTTTTATCAGATTTTTAATCTCTTCAGAAAATGCTCGTTCTATACAATAGAAATATTGAATAGGTTTATATCCAGGGCGGGGTAATCATAAATTTGCCCGCAATGCCAGAGACCAGTACATAAAGGCGTGCGGGCGGTTGTCGTTTCCTCCACGGCTACCTGGGTACCCTACCCTTCCAGTGTGCATGCAACGACACTACTTGGAAATAAAACCTAAGTATGTATAATATTAGGCTACCAAATAAAAATTAATGATTTTTAAAACTACCTTCAGTAAAAATTGCACTATTTGGCTATTTCTGGAGGTACAAACTTGACTTTTTCGATGCAATTAACTGTAAATAACTAACTTCTAAATTTTTAAGAACATTTTGATGACAATAAACATTTCATTATTGTAAACCACAATTGTTTTAACAAATGTTTATCATTTTATTTAGTTACAAATAAAACACCAGGTTTTTCACGAAATTAACAGCCAGTTATTTAGCAATATATATATATATATATATATATTTCCATAGAATTCCACATATGTGTGGAATTCTTTGGAAATATTTTCAGTATATACCTATTTTCCTCAAATTCACTGCAGTAGCTTTAATGTATTAGTGCAATATTTTCGAGAATATTTTACTTATCTCTAATACAATAGCATTTCTCAAAATTGTCCCAATCCAAAAGTATAAATGCTGTTATTCCCAGCTTCATTTGAAAACTCGTTAACAAACGCCATGCATTGTTTTTATTGCTTAAGCAATTTGTTTATAAAAGTTAATTAAAAATATTATTTTAACACATAAAAAACAAAATGGTAGATATTCAACCACCAAAATGTATTTTTAAACAAAGCTAAAATTAATAAATGTTTAACCAAATAGTTGATCTAATAGAGAAATTTTCAGACAAATAAATTAAACAAAATGAGTAAGTTATAAGTAATAAAAAGTAATTAATTTGCAGGTCTAATAAATTTGTGGGACAAAATCGAGTTCCAAGATAACAACATTTGCATTAGATTCCTGGAAAATTGTTTATTAATATTCTGAAACAAATTTTTAAGACAATATAGTTAAATGACACCTTTCCTCATTTTTTGAAACATATCGTTTTTTAATTGCAAAATATATAAATATCTTTTGAGTATACTGTCTCAAGAAAATATTTAAAAATATTTTATAACAAATTTGGATGTATAAAATAATGGTTTCAGCTTAAAATAGCTCAGAATTATATAATTTGACAAATTTATCATTTTTTGGATCGATTCTTTAATTCAACATTTTTTCTCATTTTCTTTTCTTTATTTATTGAAAAATCTTTCTTGGTTAAAACTTCAACTTTTTTAAAAATTATTATTATTATTTTAAATTAGCATGTTTTGGTTAAGGTTTAAGTTAACAAAAAGAAAACAGAAACGCCAGTAGTAGAGCTTCTTTTATGGTTGACGATACATCCTTGCTATTAAAAATTAAGTTCTATGGTTCAACCTAAATTCTTTTAACAAAAAATTTAACTCTACAATTTTTGGTTTCAAATGATCTTTTTTTTATTATTTTATGGTAGAAATTCAACTTCCTTGTTAAAAATTTATCACTTCGGTTGAAAATTTGAATATTCTAATTGAATATTCACTTTTTTTAGTAGAAAATTCATATTTTTGGCTTAAAGTTCAACTATTATAGCCAGTCATTTTTTTAAATAAGTTTTTTTTGTTGCAATTAATTTTTGTTGAACTAAAAATGTAACTATTCAAATCGAATATTCCATTATTGTAATTTAAAAATTAGTTTTTTGGCTGACTATTAATTGTATAAACTGAAAATGTAACTATTCAACTTTTTAATTTGCAAACTATCCGAGTTGTAGTCCGAATTTTAGTTCAAATTTCAGTTCTGTTGAAAATTAATGAAACTATTTGGTTCAAAAATCTGTTTGTTTTAAAATAATCTTCTTTTAAAATTGACTTTTCTGATTCAAAATTACACTATTCCAGTTGAAAATAAAATTCTTTAGCTAAAACTGCATGTTTTTTATTTGAAATTGATCTATTCAACTTACATATGCCATCATTTCAGTTAAAAATTCGTCTCTGGTTGAAAATTCAATTTTTCTAATAAAGGATTCATCATTTTAGTTGAAAATTCATCACTTTTTTCTAAAATGTAACTATTTAAAAAAACTTGTTTTGGTTGAAATTGAATTTTTTTTAACTAAAGGTGCTACTGCCCAATTTAATATTCCATTATTATAGTTAAAATTTCAGCTCTTTGGTTTAACATTAATTTTATTGATTAAAAATTTAACTACTTCAATTTTTGTAAACAAATGATCTTTTTCAGTTGAAAACTCATCTTTTCGGTTGAAAATTTACCTATTTCAGTTGAAGATTAATAATTTTAGTTTAAAATTCATCCCTTCCACATTGCCAATAAAAACTTACACATTTTGTTGATATTGCTGATATCATGCTGGCAACTAAAGGAAATCGCAGCATGGCAGACTCCGTTTTTGTACGAAATCAATGTTAAATTAGTTGGAAAAATTATTCCACACAATACTTCATAAACGAACAATAATTTTTAATTTGATAAAATATGTTACTAAAGATTCCAAAATTTTTCCGTTCTTATAGACTACTCTTATACGTTACTGTGTCAAGTTGTGATTGTTTTTTTGATTTTATTTTAACGGATTTTTCCCGCAGAATTTAAAAATAGATTCCGATAAAAAAGGAAATCAGCCAGTTTAAAAATTGATAAAAATCTACAGCTATTTCTGAAATGTGTTGAAAAGTGTGAATTTGTGTGTAATGATAAAGTATGATAAGGACAGAAAAAAGCCTAATAATTTCAAATCGATTCCATTGAAAAAAGGCAACATGCTGAGTAAAAGTTGACAGAAATCTGTATTTTAATATGAAATTTATTTAAACAATTAACCATCGTCGTACGATATTAGAACCTTGTAGATATTATTCATTGTCGACAAATTTATTAATTTTGTTTAAGAAACGTAATGTCTGGAGCGTAAAATAGAGAAGGTATGCATTTGTTTAAAAAATGTGTGAAGAATATTAAAAATGAATTTGAATTTATGAAAAACACACAACGACCTTGTAACATAAATTCCACTATGTAGGATTTTTTTATCAAATTCTTCATAGACTAGACTAAGAGATTTGGCCATCTAATCTAAGGAAAAATACTTTCGATGGGAAAATCCAGTTCCCAAGTAAATTTGGCAGAAAGGGCCGACCTATTTGTTCGCAGTGCAACAAAAGGATAGGCGTCATCTATTCCTCTCTTCCGTTTATTCCGAAAGGATATCCAATCAGCAATCAGAATATGCTACTCTTACCTGAGATCACGCTAAACCTCCAATAAGATGTATAAAACAGAAGGAACTAAGAAAATCAGACAAATATGAAGGTGACAAAGTCGAAAGAGTAAAAAAGACTCTGTGTGATTTCAGGGTGAAAGACTGCATCAATGTGTAAAGGCGTTTCTTCTTGTAGCATTACTATTCTTTTCATACCCTAATTAGAATGCCACCAGGTTTTCTGTCATTAGGAAATATGATTAAAAAAAAAACATTTTACCTTCCCTCAACAGTTGATAATACTCGAATATAACAGTACACAATAGTACTCGCAGATACGTTTGTCGAGAATTACTTACATTATGTTATTATTATTATTGTCATTATTACACCAATAAGCCGTTTCCCTTTCGGAGTAGGCGTGACTCACTCGGTGAGGAAGGGAATAGTGTCAGGAAGGGGTTATACAATTTTTAGATTGATCTAGAATTCTCGTGTTATTTATTTAAATACCACGTTCATTCCGCAACACTGCTCCGACCCAGGTTGCTGATCAATCTCTCTAGCTATCACCCTAAGTGAAGATCCTCACAAAGTCGTCATGTGAGGTTCCCCACTTGGGTCCATTAGTATCCAAGGTCTTTTGTTTCAGGCGTCATCCACTCTACTGACACTTTTTTTATTAACTATTTGCCGCCATACTTTTCTGTCCTAGCATACTTCTTTGCTTCTTTTACGTCCATGCATTTTTTCATGCAGGCTCTCGCGTTTCTATGGCTTCTTATGTCTCTTCTAATTAGGGTCTCATTCACACAATCTATCATGTGTCAACTAGCGTTTCTTCCGCACCACGCTCTTTAAGGATTATCTCGTTACTTACTTTGTCCATCAGAGTTTCCCGCATATTATGCGCAAGAATCTTATGTCGATCGCGACAATTTTACTCTTATCTTTTTCTTGATATATCCATGTCTCGCTGCCGTATAGTACAGTCGGTACAAATACAGAATTACGTATTGCCATTTTATCCTTATTTAATACATTTTTACTTCTGATAAGGGGGACTGCTATACCAATAACCTTCTTACCTTAGTTTATGCGCCCAGCTAACTCCTCATCTATATCCCCATACCTAGTAAATAAGCTACCAAGGTATACGAATTTATCAACTTGTTCAATTCTCTCATCATTTATTACAATGTTGCATATTTTTTTCTCACTCTTTCCTTCGAACACCATAGTTTTTGTTTTATTTACTTTAATTTTGAGGCCCATGCTCTTCATGCTTGCATTCATTTTATTTAATATTCTTTACAAATCTTCGATAGATTCTGCCATGACAACGTTATCATCTGCGAACGCTAACCCACGTACCCTTATTGTTTCGAGATCCACACCTTCTTCGTCAAACAGAGCTATTCTTATACAATTGTCCATAAATAATATAAATATCCATGAAGACATAACGCATCCTTGTCTAACGCCTTGTATAATATCATACCAGTCACTCAATTTCCCATTTACCCTTACACTCACTTTGCCACCCATATATATTGTTCTTATAGCTTGTAGGAGCCATCCATATACTCCGTACTCTTTCAGGACTTCCCAAAGCTTACTTCTACCTACCTTATCAAAAGCTTTTTCTATGTCAACTAATGTACAGAAAACTTTTTTTCCTATTTTCAAACTTTTTTCTGTGATCTGCGTTTAGCTAAATATTTGATCTGTGCATGAGCTTTCTGCCATGAACACACGTTAAAAATATTATAATATTTAATATTCAATAAACAAAAATATAAATAAATAAATCAAAATACCTTAATCAATTTGGAAATGCAGCAATATCAGTATATAATTTTATATTTTCTGAAATGTTCAATCATAAGCAGGGATTTCATAAGCAAGGTTAGACTGAAATTCGTGTTTGTTTTTCATTACTTGAAATAAAGTTCAAAACTGGATTACATAAATATTTAACTATTTAGGATAAGATTATTAATGCCGAAATAAGGAACAATTGTTTAAATACCTAGGTACCGATCTACGTTTCAAGAAAATATCAGTAGCGACGACTGGCGGTAAATTCAGAAACTAAAGAACCGGGTTTCCGTAGAATTTTCCATGGTTTATTTAACTTTTATTTCATAAAAAAACTTGTTTAAATAAACGAATAATTCGGCCTTTTTTCATTGATATCATGATCCTTATTACATTCCGCATAGCAAACTAAGATTTAGCTAATAAAAATAAAAAAAAATGTTTAAATTTATTTTTATAAGAAGCCCGCCATAGATTGCGGTTTACTTTTGACAATGCAAAAAAATTGTTTGAATTTAGACTTTATTTTGCCAATGGTTTGTTTGAAACTATTCGGAGGAAGTTAACGTTTCATTTGAAATCCTAGCTATATCAATATAAAATGTTAAATCTTTCACAGTGATAGGCTGCATGTAAAAGGATCTCTTGAAAATCTGTTGATATTTTTTAAAATTCATGCAATTTGAAACTGGTTTCGAGTCGCTTAATCGCAAACCCTTATGCAATATTGCATATTTTAGAAGATTACTTTTAAATTAAAACGTTTTTTAGTACAAACCTCTCTCTTTCTCTCTTTCTCTCTAACCTATACATGCTGCATATAATTTTACTTGTCAAAATTTTTTTGTTGTTGTTTTAAGATTTACAATTTCAGTTGAAAATTAATTTTGTTGTACCTTTTGGTTGACGACTCCACTATTGTGTAAAAAATTCTTAGTTTTTGGTTGAGTTTAATTGTGTTCTGTATAATATAAAAATATTTTATAGTTAAAATATTAACTAATACATTTTTTGTTCAAAACTCATTGAAAATTTAACTATTACATCTACTGCAAAAACAACAGAAAAAAATAAAAATGGAAGAAATAGCAATGCTATTTATTTATTTCAATAAAACGTTTAGTTTCTAGTTAAGAATTCATTTTTCATTAATTTTTTTAAATAATTTATATCAAAATTCGATTGTTTTAAAAATTCAACAATTTTATAACAAGTTCTTGGATGAAAATTAAACGTTTTTGTTGAAAATTCGTCTTTTAGAATTAAACGTTTCTTAGTCAACTCTTATATTTATGTACCTGATTTATTTTATAAATTCGAGCAAGAGCTTTCAAATTATATTTTCTTCATCTCAAATAGTTTATTTGACATCCTAGCTATATCAATATAAAATTCTAAATCTGTTACAGTAACCCACTGTATGTGAAAAGACCTCTTAAGAAAATGTGGGTTTTTTTCAAGTTGCTCAATTGCAAAGCCTTCTCCAATCTTACAAATATCACAAAATTATTTTTTAATTCAAACATTTTATTTGTTGGTAAATATCGAAGGAGAAACTTTAAGGAATTTATTATTAAAAACATCAAATAAATTATGTAGGACGGGTGACGCATAGCTTTGGAATGTCTAAACAATCCATTTGTTTACAGAAACAAATCCTCGCAATCGTATTTCCATTAACATCTTCTCATTTCTATCAACAAAAAGTAGATCTGACTTTATCTCTGACACATATGGTGTCGGCGCGCAACAAAGACAGTCATTGAGGCGTTAGCAAAAAATATGAACATATGGTGTGAAATGAGTCTTTCGAGGTGACATTTATTGAGTAATTAATATGATTTATGGTATTTCCGAGAAGCTTCGAATACGCCGACTCTCACTTGATATTGTGACGTCAGATATCATATCCTGTTCCATATTTTTAGGTAAAAAATTTTGATTCCTGCATTCAAGTATTGATTTTCAATGTCAATAGCGAGAATCGGATACTATATATTCCATAAGAAATCGATAAAATGAAGCCCACAATAATAAAGAACGATTCCGGTACTTTTGTGATAAAACCTGATATGAATTTGACGATGCGGAACCAAAAAGTTTTTCAGGCTCTTTCTGGAACTTTATCATCTATGAATTGCTACATTTGTCAAGTTACACCTAAAGAGGTAAATGACTTGGATAAGATTCAAAGACAAAGTTATAGATATTAAGTCATATGATTATAGATTGTACATACTAAGATTCCTTTATGGAAAATCCTTTGCATATGGGGCATTATTCCTGAACTGCCCCAACTTTAAAAGTCATGTCTTCCGATTGCCTTCAAGTTCTTAGAGTTTGTTTGCCTATATGATAGTAGTATACCTACCAATTTATAGACATTTACTACCATCCCTCCTCGAACTACAGGGGATGAAATTTGCATCCCCAGGGCAAAGCGGGTATTTTCAAATAGTCATAACTTCCTTTCTACAAATGAGAATTGAATTTTCTATGAGTGATTCCTTAATAGTTGTTCATGCTCTTTTTTCTGTGAAATCTATTGTTTTCAATTTTTTAATTTTCATAAACAAATTGCCATTTTAAATGTTTAGTTAATATTTTCTACTCTTCAAGCAGTTTTTACTTTTTTCAAAGTATTTTTAAACGAAAGCTTGACTTTTTTCCGATTAAAATGTTGTTTGGATTTTTGGGACTAAAAATAGGTATGTAGTTATTGAAGATATCCGAGCGAAACCCTTCCTCGCGCGCTCGGACAGGTCGACCAGTCCAGCCGATGCACCGACCGATGTTGCTTCGTTCAAATTTGATGCATGCGAACATACTTTTCATTGGTACAGAAACTTTCCAAAAATTAAATTCGGCGGTTCTTAATGCATCGAAATTTTTTGCATATAGTTATAAACAAATTAGGGAACACAAGTTTTTTTCAAAGAGAGCGTTCACCCCTCGCTCCTCCATAATGTTTTTTTTTGAGGTTTTGTTATATATTTTCATCATTTCCGTCACATAAAACAGACTTGTGAAAGGCTTAAATCAATTACCAATAGTTTAAACTATTCATATTAACAAATTATGCAGGATTTGTCCTTTCTTTGAGTGGGCTAAACTTGGTCTCGTGTATAGCCGAAAAGCAAAAGACATCCACGTACAAAGATTTTCATTTGTTTTTGCCTCAAGCAAAACGTTGCACTGCGTTACTCTACTTTGACTTTAATCTCCTGAAAGCTTAAAGCAGCCAACGTATAGTGTTTAGAATTTTTCTGTCATGTTTTCTGTGCTTTCTTGCGTTTCGTTTTTGTTTCTTAGTTGTATACATTTTTAAATTGTTTATCCTTCTTTTCTGTGGCTTTTGTTCATTTAGATCAGTTTATAAGTTAGTTTTCAAGTATCTTTGCGAATCGCTGCTTTCGAAGCAAAGTGAGATCCCTAAAGACCTTTCATGGTCATCTACCGCTAACCATGTCTTCGATGCAAAGTTTTCGCAGCAGATGTGCAAATCCTTTCCGTAAGGAGAAACATGTAAGAGATAAACGAGGAGACAGATTTTTGCTTGCCAATGAGAAATGAAAAAGAAAGATGCAATTATGAAAATCACTTAGCGGGTCTCGAAGTCCTGAATCAAATAAAAGAAAAATCAGAACAGAAGGACCCTAGACACTCAAAAAATATTTGTCTACTCACCCATGCGCCTACGTCTTGAAGTAGCAGATAAATCATGCGAGAATTCGGTCCATATAAACATGAAGCCAGAAAAGCGAAAGAGTTAGTTGTTAAAAGTGGAGTTTTGACTTTTCCGGAAGCGTGGCCAGGTATGAGAGATTTCATATCTGTCATAAACCTAGACAGTACTCGTGAGCAAGTACAGAAGAAGAGACTGAATCTGTGCATTCTTTAAGAATTATGCCAGATTTTTAGCCCTACATGGAAATCTGAAGATGAACTCACAATGGAACTCACAATGTTTGTGTCTATGTTTATTTTAACTGAGGGAACTGACAGACAATTGTCAGATTATCTTTACTGCCTTGAAGAAATCATGTGCAGTGAACCCACTGACGCTTGTCATTTTAACGATTGCCAATTTTGTCCTGTCATTGAAAATTTTAAAAAGTACCTAGCTGATCTATTGGACGTGAATAGTTTCGATACACTGAAATATCAATCCCAAGTTTGTTTCTAAAGCTTCTTAAAATTATACTAAAAAGAGAATACTTAATTTTTCTTGTATTTGCTTAAAATTATGCTTTCATCATTCAAAATGCTGCACAATCTTTCCATTGGAATTATAATCAAGCAACTATATGTACAGTAGTTATTTATTACAAAGATGGAAACGAACTGAAGCATTTTAGCATGGCAATCAACTCAGATTGTATAAGTCATGAAACTGTAGTTGTGTACACATTTCAAAGGCTCATCAACGAGTACCTCAAGAAGAAACTCAGCGTTGTTAACAAAATTTATTATGTGAGAGACGGAGCTGCGCAGAATTTTAAAAATAAATATGCCTTTATGAATCTTTTAAACCACAAAAAAGATTTTGGATTTTCTGCAGAAACACATTTCCAGGCAACTGCACATGGAAAAGGTCCAGGTGACGGGATTGGTGGAAATTTGAAAAGACTTGCGGCAGTAGCTAGCTTGCAGTGCTCAGCATAGAATCCAATCTTAACTGCGATAGAGTTATTCCAATAGGCTAAGAATCATTTAAAAGAAAAAGTAATTTTATTCAGTTCGAAAGAAGATCACATAGAGATGACCAAAAACTAGAAACTAGATTCACCGAAGCAATTACAATTCCCGGCACCCTAAAATACCCCGCATTTATTTCAAATGAGAACGGACAATTGTAACTGAAAAAACTTCATTCGCCACAGAATATGATCTTTTTCCGAAGACAGTCAAAAAGCCTCAAGTTCAGAGAAGCAAACAATGAGCGAAAAAAGGCGAACTAAGTAAATTATGATGAATTTAGTGCAGCTTCGCTGGAGAATGATGCATACAACCAAGTCCCCGGTAGAACTAGCCAACCTGTCCGAGTGCACGAGGAAGGGTTTCGCTCGGATATCTTTAATAACTACATAACTATTTTCAGTCCCGAAAAAAATTTCGTTTAAAAATACTTTAAAAAAATAAAAAGTGCCCAAAGAGTAGAAAATGTTAAAAAAATTTCAAATGGAAATTTGATATAAAAATTAAAAAATTAAAAACAATATAATTTAAAGAAGGAAATAGCATAAAATCCCATTAAGGAAGCACTCACAGAAAATTAAATTCTCATTTAAAAAAAGGAAGTTATGACCATTTGAAAATACCCGCTTTGACCGGGGGATGCAAATTTCACCCCCTGTAGTTCGAGTAGGGATGGTAGTAAAAGTCTATAAATTGGTGGGTATATTACTATCATATAGGCAAATAAATTCTGAAATTTTGAAAGCAATCGGAAAGCATGACTTGTAAAGTTGGGGCAGTTCAGGGATAATGCCCCATATAGCGTATCGCCTCGATTTAAAGAAATGGCGAGTAGAAAATGATGTATATAAAGATTTGCAAATAAAGGCAAATACTTGAATTTGCAAAACTTTTCATCAGAAGACAGGATTGTTAATAGATGCAGTAAAAAAAAGCAAAGGCACATCCAATGATGGGAACAAGTACAAAGCCAACTGACTTGGAAACATTTGAAATATATACGATAGAGACCGCACAACTGTACGTGCGTTTATGCTCGTGATACTAGATGCCTTTAACTGTCCATAAGATATTATTGCATGGACCTCATGTTATGAAACATTTTCCCTTACCAACTTGACACTTTTCCAAAGAAGCAGGTGAAGCTCGAAACAAAGGCTACAGGAATATTTGAGAATTCAGTTCACGACAGTTTCCTCGTGTTGCTACTAACACTGATTTAGCACACAAACTGGTAGTGAGTTCGGACCCATGTATCAGTTACGAAAGAAGAAATATTTGAAAAATCTGCTATTCATGAAAACGTAATTGTTTTTCTGCATTCATTACCAATCCCATTTTCTGACATGAATCTTTGCAAAATACAGTGTTTGCCTACCAAATCGGTGGGTTACTGTCAACAGATTTTGTATTGAGTGAATCTTAGCATGAACTGTTATGATTCATTCTTAATCTGTTGTGATTCAAAAACCCGACTTTTTCTAAGTGAAACTACCAACATTTGGAATTTTTTCATATAATTTGTTTATAAAAATTTAAATTGTTATATTTTATTATATATGAATAAATATTTATTATTTTAAGGAACACCTGAAGTCGTTCTGGCGATTGAAGGAAATTATTATTTAAAAAACTCAAATTTTAATATTTTGCTACAATAATTGTTTATAATAATGGTTATTATAAACTTTTTATTAGTTTTGTAATTAAATGTCATACCTACAGAAATATGAAGCACTTTTAGTAAACATAAATTTTTTTTACCTATAATACGACTATTTGCTAATTGGTTCATAAAATTTGTTTATAACCAATGAATGGAATAATGAACAAATTATTTGTATTCTATGAGTTCCTAAACAATTATTTAAGACAATATAAGGTTTGCCTTATCAGTTATTAGAGCGTAACAAAACAAATTTTTATTAACAAAATTTCAGTTTTTTCATACTTTGAGTGAAAAACTATTGCTAAACAAATAGAGGCGACAAAAGCTCAGAGCGTCAAGCTCTTCCAAATTTAATAAACTTTAGAATTTAGATGAACATCTAACAGGGTCAAACTTTATACTTTGGGATTATTCCCAGGTCTCACAGGGTTCTACTGAGAAATTAAGAACATCATTACGGAATGCTATTTGGGTGTAACAGCGTTCCACATAAGGACTTGGCAACATAAATTAATTATTATAATTGCTAAATGGGGACCTAACAGGGTATACTTGGATCCTGTCCGGGTTTTTTACGAAGAAATTAATCTTCAAAGTGCGTTACGGTCTCTTATAGGGGTATGCCATGATCGTATCTGTGATTCTTTAAATCAAAGGTGCGGGTGTCTAGCACGGAGTATACGGCTTCGCACAGGACCATAGATCGCTAAGTTCATTTCGGTCTCGTATAATTGTCTAGCGTGGTCATATCTGTCATTCTTTAAACCAAAGGTGCGCATTACTTGCAAGGTATATATAGCTTCAAAACGGGATATAGATCGATAAATGTTTTGAAGTTCATTTCGGTCTCGCGTAACGGTCTAGCGTGGTCCTATCTGTGATTCTTTAAACTAAAGGTGTGGCTTTCTAGCAGAGTGTATACGGCTTTAAAAAGGGACATAGATTGATAACCGTTTTCAAGTTCATTTTAGTCGCGTAGAAGGGTCTAGCGTGGTCCTATATGTGATTCTTTAAACCAATCGTGCGGGTTTCTAGTAGATTATATACGGATTTTCTTTCTCCGAAACTGCAAACTTCTTTTTTTTGAGTGGGGGGCGGGTGTCTTTTTCTAGTCTTTTTCCCTAGATTGAACAAAATTTCAATACTTTTTCAAGCCACCCTAATGTTCTCATTCAATCTTAAAAATAGAATATTTCAGATTCAAGTATTTTTTATCTGGAAGTATATGTTTAACTTGAACTTTTAAATTAATTATTTGTAGTAGCTCGCTTGGTTTTTTTTACTTTTGCTCACTAGATTTTTGTACGCTGAAAAATCTGATAAATTTTTTTTATATTTTTTAGTTGTAATTAATCTGAACGTAATGATTTCTTTCAATTTTGAAGTTCCACGATTTGAACAGAAATGACAATTTAATTTAACAGTTTAATTGAACATTTAAATATTAGAATTTAAATTTAGAAAAATCTAAATATTTAAATTACTCAGGTGGAAATGTCGGTCGTGGGTCGGATTTCACCACCGACGCAGTACTGGCTCAGTACTGCCCACCAGTACAGACAGGCGGTAGTTTGTCCAGTACTGGCTAACGGTTGGGTGCACGACCGGGGCAGTACTGTGTTTCAATTTCAATCTAGACTGATAGCTGCTCCAAAAAAATTATATTTGATGTTTTCGTAAAAAGTTGCTAAAATAGTATAAAATGTTGAAATAATGGCACTAGGGAACACAATTTTTCTGAAAAAATTAAAAGATTATATTTTCTAATTCTTGGGGTTCTTGAAATTTGTGGAATTCGCGGAATTCCGTGAATTACTTGAAAAAGAGGTTAAAATAAAAGTGCTAATGAATTTTCTCGGGTGGTTTTCGCAAAAAATAGCTATTCCAAGCGCCCCGTACAGGTCCCAGATACGCCCGGATATTTAATTGTATGCCAATTATATCCCAGCTAGAACCGGGCAATACCCAGGGAGAATTTGCAAGTGTCCTATATAGGTACCGGATAGCCCCCGATATGAAAATGTATGCCGAATATATCCCGATTAAGACAGAAAACTTTTTATTATTGAAAAAAAGTGGTCTCAAAATATACAAATTGCGCTCACTTTTTGAATTGTATTCCAAAATGGCCGGCTAACTAACTTGATCTTGAGTTTAGCACACTAAAGAAGTATACCAAAAGCCAGTCCAATCTGTCAATTTTTCCGAAAGTTAGCGTGCTAACAAACTACAAATCTACACAGTCACATTCGTAAAAAACCCTTTTTTGGGACTCAGGGGGTCTCAAAAC
>JAAAKG020057791.1:0-12984 GCA_010014905.2 Druon quercuslanigerum | reverse complement strand
TTCAACCTTTCGACAAAATATTTAAAATTCCCCACAAATTTTTACCCCCCTTTTTCACACAGTTAAAAAAGAAAAAAAAATTGCCCCCCCCCCCCCCCGAAAAAAGAGAAAAGACCACGTAACTTATGCACGTCCCCTACTCACGTGGGGTATTCGATGTGTCTAAATCCTGTGTGCCTTGGATAAATATCAGCAATGGGAACTACTGCGGCTACTAGCCAACGATTTGAACGGCCACAGTCGAAGTATGGTCTTGTAAATTTCACAGGTCCAGGGTTTTCATCAGCACCTACAAATATCAAAAGGTTTTTTAATTTTATCATATCGCTTCCTTCTAGAGGAAGCTTTGTAATGGTAAATTTTTCGAATTTTAAAAAATTCATTTAATCAAACGTTCCTTAATTCAAAAATGTCTAATACAATGTTCTAAGCAATCTTGAAACTGAGCGAAGGATTTCTTAAAATATTTATTGGTTTTTTAGCTCTTTATACTATTTTAAAAATTGATCTTCATAGTAAAATTTTTGTCATTAACATTCCAAGTTAATTCAAGAATATAAAAGATTCCTTGGTTTGAGACGAATCGATTGACCTATAATATTAATACATTTTATTCGAGAGTAAGGAAGTTATCGTCACTTATATTACATTTAAAATCGATTTTTATAGTCAAAATTTTTTTATTCTCATAATTTAAAGTTGATGCAAGAATCAAAAAGATTCCTTGGTTCACGTCCAATCGATTGACCTATAATGTTAATGCATTTTATTAAAGAGTAAGGAAGTTATAGACATTTATATTATATTAAAAATCGATTTTTATAGTAAAAATGTTCTCATTCTCACAATTTAAAGTTGATTTAAGAAAAGATAAGATCTGTTGATTTGAGGCGAATCGATTGACTTATAATATTAATATATTTTATTGAACAGTAGGGAAGCTATGGTTAATGCCTGATATTAAAAAAACGGGTTTTCATAATAAAATTTTTTTAATTGACATAATCGAAAATTGATGCAATAACGGAAAAGATTCATTGATCCGACTCAAATCGATTGCCCTATAATATTAAACACTTTTTTAAAGATCAAGGAAGTTATGCTCATTCGTAATATTTAAAACATCTGTTTTAAAAAGAAAAACTTTTTTCATCGAGATATATCAAATGTGATGCACGAATAAAAAAGACGTATGATTACAAATTTTTTAATAAAATAATTCTGAGAGACTGATGATAGGGATTGTAATAGTATTCATTTTTTTTCTTCAGTTTTAGTATATTGATTAATAATTATTTGATAATTCTCTATTGTTTATAAATTTCTATTCTTGCATTGCTTAAAATGAAAACTTTAGTTTGTCTATTATTTAAAAAATCACAATTGCTTCCTCTATGAGAAAACAAAGTGCTCGTGTAAAGAGCACATTATAAATATAAATACAAATAAACTGGAAACACTCGAGATCGAATTGACAGGTAGTTTGTTTTGTACACGGAAAATAAATTATCACTGAATCCGGAAAATATTGGACTTAATACGGAGGATTTTATTCTCATTTTATTTTCTCGATCCAAGAAAATTTAATGAAGAAACTTAATTTTATGCAATCAAGTACATTTTAGGATTCAAAAGTAAATTAACGATTAGCGTAAATACAGTTCTACGCTACGGCGGAGTATGAATACTAAATTTATCGAATCGTGTGAGCTGAGGGAAAAATCAGAGTGTCTACTGATAAGCCAACTTGAAATTCCCAAAGTTTTCCTGATTTTTTTCCAAAGTCACATTTTTCCCTTCGGATCAATTTAAAGATGTCTTTTTTTTTAATTTGACAATGATTTATTTACACGTGCCAAACTTATCCTTAGTCGCAGACTAAAGTGACATATATTAATCGAAACTATATTACCGATCACGAGTAGGGGGGCCCGCACCGAGATGGACAAACGGGGTAAGATAGGACACCCAATTTTCTCATAATTTATAATTATGATTTATCGATGAGATTGCTTCAGTTCTTTTAAGGACATGTGATGAGTGAGTCACGAGACAAGATGCCTACCTTTACTGACACTTTTTATTTCCTTAGTTTCACACGAAACGCCGCATCGAGTTGAAAATTTGGGATACTAAATAAGAAGCACTAAGAAAGGTAGGTCTGATCCTAAATTTTTTATAATAATCAAAGCCGTTTTTTTTTGTAAATATTTTTTTTTTGCTTTTTTCATCATCCTAAATTTTTATAATTAAGAAAAGTTATTTTTTTTGTGAATAACTTTTTTTGTTTTTTTCAAAATTATAAAAATGTAGGACTAGATTCACCTTTCTTAGTGCTTCTTATTTAGTATCCCAAACTTTCAACTCGGTGTGGCGCTTTGTGTGAAAATAAGTTAGGAAATGAAAAAAAGTGTCGGTAAGGTAGGATTCTGGTCACGTGACTCACTCCTCACAAGGCCTTAATGTTAATTATATGGGAGTTAAATTTCGTTCTCCTAAATCAGTTGAAAGCTATCTGTTTTCTCGATTAAATGAGCCAGGTTAAAATCATTTAGTCAATTTTTAAAGACATTGCAAAAATAGTGGAAGTTTCAACGTTTTCTTCTAACTTACATGAAACCTAATATAATAAACATTTCTAACTTAAATGTTTAGTATTTTTTAACCAATAGGAAAATTGTTTTAAAGTTTAAAAAATGGAGTTTTCAAATAAAAAAGAGAACAGTGGAAAAATCCAAAAATAATGAAGTCATAAATCCACTGATTTACTGCTGTACAATTATACATATAGTATCATAATTTACCTGTAAATGGAAAATAAAGAAGCAAGGTATGTCTTAAATTAACCATTTCAAATTGAGATGCTTCAAAATTGAAGGCCTTCTCGGTCAAGCTATTTCAAAATTAGGCATTTAAACTTCAATAACTGAAAATTAAAGCAAAATTTAAAAAAAAAAAACATTTCTGAACGAAGAGTTGAACAGTTGCAATTTTTAAGCGTTCTGAATTGCAAATATTATAAAAGTTCCAAACCAATAATTAAATTGAGTTATTCAAAATTAAGCAGTTTTAAATTTAAGCCTAGAATAAAGTAAGCCATGCAGAAATTTGAAAATTGAGGCGTTCGAAATTCAGATGCGAAATCACTTGAAATTGGAAAAATGAAAAAGTTAAACGCTGTGCATTTTGAAATGTAAATAAATAAATAATAATAAATCTGTATCTTCGAAGTTGAGCGATTTTAAATTGAGCTTGTTTAAAAATTTAAAAATTGCATTTTAAAATTAGTTCGCTTTTAACTTTTTTTAAAATAATTTTTGAGTTCAATTGTTAATCTTTTCAATGATGAAATCATTCAGTTTACAATTCATAATTCTAAAACGTTTTACTTCAGAAAATTTCAATTTTAGGTCTCCATTTTCCAGCGTATATTTTAAATTTAAAGAATTTTAAAATGCATTTTTGAAGAAATAGTTACTAAACATTAAAAGCACTCGAAATTAAAATTTAAAAAAAATTAATTTTACAGTGATCAACTGTAAATATAAATTAATTTATGATTTAAAAAATAGAACTGTAATTCCAGTAATAAAAAGCGAAAAATAGTTGATTCTATAAGACGCTTTTATTAAATTTGAAATCCTATTAAAATATTGCTTTAGTCAAAAATATTTCATGTTTAACACATTCATTTTGAAAGTTTATAAAAAAATTTTTTTACTGAATTATTTGAAATATAAAGTCTTGAACCGTTAAAATTAGAGTTCTGAATCTAAACGGGTGGGTCACGTGGCCAGATTCCTACCTTACCGACACTTTTTATTTCCTACCTTATTTTAACACGATACGCCACATCGAGATGCAATTTTTGGATACTAAATAAGAAGCACTAAAAAATGTGGATCTGGTCCTAAATGTTTATAATTATGAAAAAAGTTTTTTTTGTAAATAATTTTTTTTGCTTTTTTATGATCATAAACATTTAGGACCAGACCCACCTTTCTTAGAGCTTCTTATTTAGTATTTCATATTTTCAACTCGATGTGGTGCTTCGGATAAAAATAAGTTATGAAATAAAAAAAATGAAGGTAAGGTAGGAATCTGTTCACGTGACCCACTCGTCACATGACCTTAAGGGGGTTAACCACAACTAAATTAAGCTTTGAACCTGTTTCTGAAATCTTGTAAATTCTTTTCATTTGAATCCGTGGAAACATTAATTCTCTCAACTTCTGTGAAATGTTTGAATTTTCTTAAGTTTTTGTTAACGTTTGAATTCTCATAAATTCTATGAATTTTTATAACTTTTTTTGAATTCATTTGAAATTTTTTGAATTTACCTTAAATTAAGATAAGTTTGCCGATATATCTTAAATAAATTCGGTAGTGTTTGAGTACAATACTTCGTTTATACACATTTTTCGAATTGCACTTCAATTCTACTGAATTCAACTGTACAATAAACTCATTTGATGAAAATAATTAAGTATGCTTTCCAATACGTGGAAGATGCATTTTTTGCATAAACTTTGAAGTAGAATAAAATAAAATTACAGTAGGAAATTCTAAATAATTATATTTTCCTCTGAATTTTTCTTTTCGTCCATTCTTTAAAATTTCCGTTCTTATCAATTGGCGTACTTTGATCTTGTTATTCTATACGCTTTTGACTTAAGAACGAGGAGTTTGTGGACATATATTTAAATTTGAAAATTAACAACCCTGCGCAGTGATCATCTCATAGGATTATTCCTATACTTAAGTGAATAAGTTTCCATAACATAGAAAAATATGCTTTTGAATTGCTGAACTCTTTAAAAATGTATAAAATAATACAATTTTATCATAATCACCTCGAGGTCCATGGAACGTGAACGTTTCATTAGTATTATTCGCATATCTAATTTCCACCTGGTAAGTAGTTTTAGTATCATGACGCTTCTCCACAAGATTACTGTCAGGCAACCATTTCTTGTACCTGAAACGAAAAGACTCGTATAACTTTCTGAAAAATTATGTTATTGTGTTTCTTGTTATTGTTGTTCAGCTTTCGTAACTATAATGTGATATATGATTTTAGATAGTAATAACTTATTATAACGTCATATTTATTATTGTAATTAAACAATCTATACTTAATATTCGGAAAACATTCTAACTTTTCACTAAACTCTCGATTCTCGGATTTTCCTTAATTAATTACTTTTACTTGATATGAGATAACATCAAAATAAGATTCATCCCAATATCGTCATCAGAAGACTGTGTTTTATTCCCCTAAGCATGCTGAAATGTATGCGTAAAATCAAGAAAAAATAGCAAATCGTCCGGTTCTCGTATAGTATTTAAATGATTATTTGTGATGTCGGACAATGCCAATATTTTTCACAATAATAATTCAAGACCTATCTCAAAATGTGGAGTTAAGATATTTTTTGTTATTCAAAATTGTTTTATAATTATATATTTTTTCATTTTTAGAATTAATCCCTTTTAATAAGAAAAATAGTAGACAACTATATTCGAATTGAGAAACATTCTTACTTTTTAATACTGTTACACGGTTTACTTAAAACTTTTAAATTATCCAATAAATGTGCTTTTTGTATGTTTCGTTTTGAGCAATCACAGAATGCCTATCCCTACCTGAAAAAAACTGGAAACGTCGGGGAATTTTTTTTTGAAATCAGGAAATTATTTCTAGAGGCTACCTATTTTTTTAAAATTTGCAATACAAAATTGAATAGCAATTATTCTCCATACAAAAAATAGCTTTATATTTCTTTTATTTAACTATTTTGTTGAAAAACGTGTTTTTTTTTATTTAAAATTAAACTTTTTAACTAAAAAATTACATTTTTTACTTCGAAAAATGGTATTTTTGCTGAAAATTGATATTTGGTGGAAAATTGAATTCTTCTAGTTAAAGATTCATCATTTTAGTTGAAAATTCATCATTTTGGTTTAAAATTCAATTAACCCAGTTGCAGATTGACCATTTTAGTTCAAAATTTATCACTTTGGTTGAGAATTGATCTTTTTTAGTTGAAAACTCAACTGTTTGCTTGAGAATTTATGTACCTCGTTGCAAAATCGTCTTTGGTAGGAAATTAATCTTTTTTTTCAAAATTAAACTATTTCGTTAAGAATTCATCTATATTGTTGAAAATGAAATATTTTTACTTGAAAAGTTAGGATTTTGGAGTGACTTAAATTGAACTCAATGCATTGCTCATATATTTACGAATACCTTGTAATATAATTTATCAAATCTTTCTAAATTACTTATGTTAATTGAATCCCTAGAAACGGAAAAAAATATTCATAATAAACTCCTGAAACTGTAAACATATTATTCTGAATAGCTTGTTTAAAAAAATGTAAAATATTTGAACGGATCAATTATGTGAAAAATTATCCCTAGAAAATATCTGGAATTGTCAGGTACATTTTTTTCAGGATTTGAGTAAACACCCTGGATCATTAATTTGAAAAGGGAATACTTCATATTAAACATTTTTTCAGAAATTCAAGAATCAATCACCTAATTTGGACAATGAAAGAAATTATATTTTTTGGTACTAATTAGGGTAGAGTATATAAAATTTCCGCCTCTAATACATGATACTAGGTCGAAATATCTTTGATCCCTCTTTCACAAATATCATTGTAAAACATTGATAATAATAACATTTTCTTTGACTCATATTCCATCGAATATGATTGAAGTTTTGACAAAACTGCTGATTTTTCCGTTGTTTCTGTCAATATCTGAACTTAGAACAAAGAAGTCATAAAAATTTTGAAATGTAAAATGGTTTATAAATCTGTCGTTAAAGTATAAGAATTTTTTTAATGTTTTAAACTTATTTCTTCTGAGTTGAGGCCTTAAAAATATTCAAGGAAAAAAACAGCAAAATTTTTATATTTAGGTGCTTTATGTCCATCCTGCTTTGTTTTAATTTTTCGTTCAGAAGTAATAAATGTCTAATTTTGCTAATAAATATTATATTTTGGCTTTTCATTCCTAACCGGGTCATATAAATGATAAATTAAACTAATTTTTTTGCATAATATTATTCTACAAACATTTTTGTAAAATTTTTAATAAGTTAAATCAACAAAATACTATTACTATTATTATTATTATTATTATTATTATTATTAGGTTATTAAAAAATATTGTTACTGGACTTTTTTGCAGAATTTTCTCTTTTGATGATGTTTGGAGATTTTTAATATATGTAATTTAAAAAATGTGGGACTGCTTTTTTAAAAATTCCATTTTTATTCTGATTTTTTAATTTACTTGATTTGAAATATTATAGGATTCTCTTTGTTAACAATCTAAGTAAAAAATTATTATGAAAATACAAAATGAGAAATATAATATACATAGGTTTTTGTATATGTATTTTAAAAAAATGTGTCGTAGCAAAACTTGTTGAAACATTTTTTAAATCACCGGATCATCTCAGATTGTTAATAAATGATACCTCTCGATAAAATAATACCGATCCTGATAAAATAATATTATTTTTGTAAACTGTTCTATTACTTGTTTGAACTTTTTTAATTAATAATGAGTTGCAAAATTAAAACAAATATAACAGAAAAAACCGGAGAAAATGTTAATTAGGATCCCGGAAATCCGGACATTTAAAAACGTAATTTCGCTAGACACTCTGTAAAATACAAAAATGTTGTGATAATATTGATTTAAAACATTACCATTCGTTTATTCTATAAAAGTCAGTGGTGTAATCAGCACTTTTCCTGTCAGCGGGAAAGGCCCCTAGATCCTGAACTTTGAAGGTGTTTCTCGTGGATATTCTTTCCAAATGAATAGGGTCGTTAAAATCATCTTCTCTGTAAGTCCGGGGTGCAAATCTCGGCATTGTTTTGTTGAAAAATCCTCGATAGGAAGGCGTGTATGATGCATTTGGAGAGAAGTAAATTGCTGAAGCGTTAATGTGTGGATTTGCAGAAACGTCTGCTACAGTTGACAGATAATAATACATCATGCCAGGATCATAAGTGTCATTTATTGCAGGTCGAATAAATCTCGATTGAAGAACGTAACTCCAAAAAAATGCCCGGTTCAGGGCTTGGTTATGCAAATAGAGGAGTGCTGTTCTATTTGGAAATACTGGATTCACGTTTAAATCCTTGATATCCGGCAAATGAGAAACGGAATCTTCGGACAGGTACAAATCACCCAGGTGTTGAATCGGACAATTGTCTGTGTTGACTTTGTCCATTTTAATTCGAATTTCATCGAATGCATCTCTTGCTTGCCACTCATACTGACCGACAACGCCCAACAAAATACAAGTGGTGACGATCAACGCTTCCAAATGAAGGGAAAAAGACGTTTTCATTTTGACGCCGTGTTCCAACAAACTTAATTCCTAAAATTGAATCACCAGTGCGACATTATTCAGTGAATCGCCAACTCTTTCCTGGGTTTTCGGTCTTTTCAAAACCGTATTACACTTTGTTTTTCTTTTCACTTTCTTGACACGAGGTTCAACGTCGATAGCGTAGTCGACACGCAGGCACCACAGGCACGCCCAAATCAAGGGAATAGAAATGCACGTCTGTGTGAGTAACGGTTGCGGCATGTGGTGGGTGGAGGTAGATGGAAACAAGTACCTGCAACAGGTTTCTGTATTGAGAAGTTTTCTCGATGGCCGCCAGACAGCACTGAAATTAAATTTTACAGCAATTTACAGGTGTCGGACTGAAAACACTGTTTTCAAAAAAGGAATACAGATTTCACTGAATGAAATATTGACAGTATTTGACATTTTTTCAGCGATTACACTATTTTGCTAGTAGGCCAGTAAAAATCGAATTATATTTTTAGGTAAAAGTTTTTTTTTATATATTTTATGATATTTTTGGTTCGGAATTTATTTCGTTTAGTTAAGGATTCTATTATTTCGTTAAAAATTTAATTATTTTGTTGGAAATGCAACTAATTTGCTAAAAATTCATTTTTGTAGTTAAAGGTTCATCTGTTTGTTAAAAAATTTAACTATTTGGATGAAAATTTGTTTCATGTTTAGCTGAAACTAAATTTTTCAAGCTGATAATTAAATCTTCCATTTTTTGTTAAAATTTTTCTTTTAGTAACAAAATTAACTATTTGGTTAAACTTCATGTATTTTGTTGAAAATTCGTCTTTCTTGGTAGATCTGTAATATTCTTGGTTGAAAATTTATCATTTTTATTTAAATATGTAATTGTTTGGTTGAAATATTAACTGTTATATGCTTCGTTGAGAATTCATCTTTTTGTCTGAAAAGTCGATTACTTGACTTAAAGTTAAACTAACTTGTAAACAAATTAATTTTTTTATTAAGCATTCATCATTATAGTTTAAAATTCACCTGTTTCACACAAAAAAAATATAAGTGAATTTTTTTGCTGGTAATTTTGGAGCAGATACAGTTGAATTTTGTTCCCATCGAAACAAAAGAAAGTTCAAGAGTTGACATGGTAAATATAAACACGTAAGTGATTTTTGTTGCAAGTAAAGTTTATTCTGAAACCGCAGTAAATTTTTTATTTTGATTTTTTTTTTGCTTTTAAATGGACATTTATTTACAAATTTATTTACAAATTTTTTGTGTTGAAAATTCAACTTTTTTGCAGGTAATTCGTCTTTTTGAGTTTAAAATGAAATACATAGTTTTGTTTAAAATTAATTTTTTGTTAAAATTTATCTTTATGATTTCAAAGTCCACTGTTTTCTAAAATATTCGAATATTAAGCTTAAAAACTTTACTCTGGCTGCGCTGGCGATCAAAATGGGATGCGCCCGAAACGCCGTCATTTCAGTTGGCCTCTGAGTCATATTCTTTTTCGGGTCAAATTTTAATTTTTTAATAACATATCCTTATAGGAAATTTTATTGCGCATATTTATAGTTCTATAAATAAATGTGAAGACTTTATTAGTTTTATAAATAATCGAGAAATTGATACTTTTTACTGCAATAGCAAAATACAAATTTTGGTATTCAACTCGCCATAAGTTCTACAATAACAGGAATTTTGTAATAAAAATTCCAGAAAATATGCACCATCATATAATGAAACTAACGGTATTTATAGAATTACAATTGATTGTCACTAAAAATGTATAACGATTATTTTTCTCATGGCGTAAATTAGATACTGAAACTTTCAAACGCTTCGGGAGTTGAACGAGTTTTCACAAAATTAAATTAACGGTCACCTAAACTATTGTTAGGAGTCAAGGAAGTTTTTTGAAAAATATCAGGCAATTATGTTTTATAGTTTTAAAGTCACAATTGATTTAAAATCTCAGCGCTGTCCCGTACGCGTGCTGGTTCGTTCTGCAATATGAACGTCAATATAAGAGCGGACGATTGGAAGGTCAAGCCAGCCACTAAAACGCGTACAGGACAGCGCTGAGATCTTAAATCAATTGTGACTTTAAAACTATAAAACATAATTGCCTGATATTTTTCAAAAAACTTCCTAGACTCCTAACAATAGTTTAGGTGATTAACGGTCACCTAAACTACTACATATTTTCTGGAATTTTTATTACAAAATCCCTATTACTGTAGAACTTATGGCGAATTCAACAGAAAAAATTCGTATTTTGCGATTGCAGTAAAAAGTATCAATTTCTCGATTATTTATAAAACTAATAAAGTCATCACATTTATTTATAGAACTAGAAAAACGACAAACGGCCAAGTAAAACGACGGCGTTTCGGGCTATCCCCTTTTGATTGCCAGCGGTTAAATTTTGTTGATGAAAATTCAACTGGCTTCTAAAAAATTTGTCTTTTTGTCTTGAAAAATCAAAGATATTATCGGATTTTTATATTTTCTGTTTGAAAATTCAAACAGTTGATTGGAAATGCATCGTTGTTTGCTGAAAATTCAACTCTTTGGTTAGAAATTCAACGATTTTGTTAAAAAAAAATGTTATTTTTAGAAAATTTAACTATATGGTTAAAGTCATCATTTTGATCAATAATTCAACTATGCTGTTAAAAATTCACTTTTTTGTTAGAAATTCAACTGTCTGCGAAGGTTGACATTTTTTGTAATTCGTCCTTTTGTGTTGAAAATTCATCTCTTTAAAAAAAGATTTTTTTAAATTCAACTATTTTGTTATATAAAATAATTTATTTAATATCGACTATTACATTTTCTGCCTATAATATATATTAATGAAAATATTTTTTAGTTGAATGGTCAACTAGTTCTTTGGGAATTCATGTATTTTGTTAAAAATTTAACAAATAACATACATTTTCAAATAAACAGTTTAATTTTTAATGTGAAAAAGATCAATTTTTAATAAAAAATGGAATAGTTAATTTTTCATTTAAAAAACTAATTTTCAATAAAAAGTAAACCAAGTTTCTACAGAACGGTTACATTTTTTATGATTTGTTTAATTTTCAATCCAAGCAGATATATTCTTTACAAAATAGGTCAATTTTCAACCTGAAAATACTAATTTTTTATATTAATGTAAGAATTGATATTTATGTAAAAAAAAATTTTTATTTTGAAAATAGGCAAATATAACTAAATAAGATGAATTTTCAACAAAATACATAACTTTTTAACGAAACAGTGGAATTTTTTTAACAAAAAGAACGAATTTTCGACAAATTACAGACAAGTTTTATCAAGAAATTAGAATTTTCAACCACAAATTATGATTTTTTAACCAAATTGTTGAATTTTCAGCAAAGTTATTGAATTTTAAACCAAATAGTCTAATTTTTAAATAAAAAATATTAATTCTTAACGAAAAATTTAATTATAGACTTTTCAACCGAAAATAATGAACTTTCAACCAAAAATAGATGTATGATTGGTTGCTATTCATTCAGTTCACATTAAAAGTGAAAAAGTGAGAAAAAGGGGAAAGAATGTGATGCCTGCGATAAATTAATAGGAATTTTTATAATTTACAGACTAAAAAGTAATATTTTAAATAAACACTTAAGTTCATTTTAAATACTTGAAAAATTCTATGACTGGTCCGAATTCAGAAAAGAATCAAGGTGTCTACTAATTTTCTCCCACCGAATTTCTCGGTTTCCTGGTTGTAAATATCAAATCAAAATCGGAAGCTTTTCAGTTTGTTTTGTGCTTTCACAATAAATATCGTCCCGCTCTTAGAACAAAAAAATGTTTGGAACTGTACTCAGTGCTACCAACCATCCCCATCAAAATATCGAAGATTTTATATTTAAGATTGTAAAGTTAATGTTTTTGTTAAAAAATGAATGTTCCTTTTATACCATACATCTTTTCTTCAAATATAGAATGTATCCACTTCCGGTAATTTCGGATACATAAAAGTAACACGTTACCAAAATATTATTAAATAACATTTGTTTCACTACTATTCTCCTCTTTTCCTTCTTTTTAAAATAAGTCCTCTTTCTTCTCATACTTCTTCGTTCATATGTGTAACTGTTTGGTTAGAAATTACCTTTTTTGCTTAAAATTTTTTTTCTGGTTGAAAATTCTACTATTTTGTAAAAAAATCAATATATTCCAACCTGCAATCTTTTTAATTCAGTGCCTATGCAAATTAATGTTTTCTTAAAGAATTGATATTTTTTTATATATTAAATTTATGTATATTCTGACTGAGAAAAATGTACTTTTTGATCGAGAAAACCTGGAAATAGCCTGCAATTTTTTAGATTAAAATTTCTTCTCATAATATGGAAAATATAATACAATTTTAATGTCTAACTGGTAAAAAATGCTTTGATATAATTTAAAATATATCTTTGGCATAAGCGAATAAATAGTTATTTATTATTGAATAGTAATTACAAAAACTGTTTGAAATCTGTTATTAAGGCAGTTTAATTATAATTACATATGTGTTTATAACATAGTGAATGTAAAATTCCATTAAAATTAAAATAAACTATAAAATAAAATATAAATATAATTAATTAAA